>UESW01003897.1:219575-264600 GCA_900491605.1 Calamus simplicifolius
ATATATATATATTTAATATATATATATAAAAGTGGCGGGGGGGGAATTTTTTCATTTTGGGGTATAGTAGTTAACTAAAAATATTTAGAAAAAAAGAAGGGGATGTGCAGCGGTGCAAATAGAAATTCCCTTACTACCAGCCCGCGTCGGCAGTATAAATTCTTTTAATACTTTTTTAATAACCTATTAAAAAAAATACATTCTAAGCGGACAAAAACGTAATGGCTGAAAACGAGACGGATATGAACAGTTGGATGGAAATATCGTCTGCACACGATCCTCACTACTCGCTACGATGGTGGACACTGCGCAAATCTCATGCCAATCAAATATCGTGTGCATCTCTGTTCGCATCCCGAAGTCATCGAATTTTTTTCTGGCGGTTTACCATCACAAGAGAACACGCGCGGTGTTCTCCGCTTTTCGCCTCATTAATGCGCTCCATCCAAAACAACGGTGACAAATCAACGAGCCGTGAGGCATCTTCCTCAATTTAAGCAGGGCATTCATTAAACCTGCCTTTCCAACGACAACGGCCACGTCTCCCTAGCAGTTTATTAATTGACTAAATCAACCCTTCAAGATTTTTTTTAATAAAAAAAAAATAACCCTTTCTCTCTCGTCTTTCCCTTCCAAAACAATAACACATATTTTAATTTTTTTAAATTATTATTATTATTATATATTTATATATTTATTGAGCATTTGAGCCTTAATTCAAAATCAATATCATATCTTTTTAGATTGACTTTTTTTCTAATCTCAGACCCCATTTCAAATTTAAAGGACCTAAAAAATCGAACTTCGGACGACGACGGGGCGTCCGGTCCCTACCCTCCCGTACGTGCAAGTACTTATCGCCACTGCTCTCCGCTACTCACCTCATTCTCCCTGAAAGCTCTCCAACTCAAAAGAGCAGGTGATTTTTTAACGGTACATGATCAGCTGTGAGATTCTTTCTAGCTCGTTTCTAGCGCTCGCACCTTTTCTAAAAAAAATCCAATTTATCTCAATAAATAATAATCATTATGCTCCATGCAATTTCTTTCCGTACCCATACCAAACAAAACTCTCTCTCTCTCTCTCTCCTCTTTCTTATGTAATTTTTGATAGAAAAAAATATTATTCATGAATAAATATACGAAAGAGAGTTTTATTTCCTTGCTATTAGGGATATCCTTTAGCTATCCCATTGATCATATCAAATGCAAAAAGATAAATTCCATAGGATAACTTTTTTTTTACTTTTATTTGAAGGGATAACCAGTTATTCCTGCATTTTTTAGGAAATAAATTAAGAAAATAACCATGATTAACCATGCATTATCCCTCTAGTTAACTTTATTCCCAACTATTCTTTATAGTTATGGCTTTTGAAAATAAAAGGAAATATCCAGAGAGATAGCTGATCCTCTTTAATCCAACTAGCATCTAAATTTCTTGTTTGAAGGAATTTCAATCTTCATTTCAATAATAGACAAGCAACTAGCAATTTGATATTCTACAGATTCATTTTCAATGATGTTGATGGGCATGGAAGAAATATTATGTTTGTCAAGATGAAATGGATGTATGATGGATTATGTGTCGGCCAAGTTCGTAGGGTTTATAGAATTAACTATATAATTTATTTCTTCTGAGGATGTGGCATGGAGTTGGTCTATTCCAATTCACTCGTCCCATATGATGACAAAGATGACGACACAACAATGCTGTCTTTATGCCAATTAAAAACAAAAGTCCAAGCAATGCATCAATCATCTGCTTGTTCCTACTCTTCTGTTGAGTCAGCATGAGGGAGGGTTTTAAGGTAGTTTATTTTTTTTTTTAATAAAGAGAAAAAATTGAGGGGCGTGAAGAGTAATTTAAAATTTTTAAAAATTTTAGAGTGACAGGGGTGGAGAGTAATTTTTGGGGTGCATTTAGAAGCTTCCAAATCCTTCTCAAACCAACCAACGGAAAGTATTTTATTAAATGATCAAAACAACCCTTTCAAGAAACATGCAGGTTTACGGCTAACAGAAGAAATTCTTTTTAAGAAATAGAGTTAAGCACCGACCCGTGCCACTTATAGGCCGATAAGAATTAAACTATGCCTGACATAACTCGATACTACTACAGTATCGGATCGTACCGGCATGGCCCATTTAACTATGCCGTACTAGGCTTAAAAAAAAAAAAAAACAACCCTGCCAGCTCGGCATGGCACGGCCCATATGGATTGGCACGTCTATAAGGGTTTAATAAAAAAATTTTAATTTTTTTAATAAATTTAAAAATTATTAAAAATAAAAAAATTAATATTGCTAGTTTATTTTAATGGCCGTCATGGGACGGGGTTGATATAATCATGTAACGATGATATAGATGAATAAAAGAAACTCTTTTCTCCCAAGAACATGCTATCCCCATCCTTTCCTCTCTTATGCACGACTTCCTCTCTTTCTTACACATAGATGCCCTAAATTTTCAGGGTTTTATTGCTTCCATCTCTGCCCTAGCCATCTTCTTAGAACCGCCTCTCTCAAAGAGGAGGAGGAAACCCTAGCAGCACCTTCTTCTTGGGCAGCGTCTCTTGATTTTCTGGATCAGATATGAAGGTTCACGTGAGAAAGAAGAGAGGCCACGACCCTTTCTTACAATCTTGGGGTGCAAAAAACCAAAGAAAATCCTAGTTGCTAATCAATCCGGGAAGATTACCAAGATCAAGATCCAAAATTCTGCTGCAGAATTTCAACAGGGATATCGTTTCGCTTCCGCATCTCCATACGACTTGGGGCTGGTCGAATGCGTGCTATGCTCCAAGGGTATAAAATTTTATTAATATGAAGCCACCTTAATGGTGGGGGGTTTGGCATAGATCTTTATCTTTTATAATTTAAAATCAAAATGGTACATAAGGGGAGGAGGGCTAGGCCTGACCTCCAGAATATAATAATAAAGGATAAAAAAATAGAGATAACTCACTTTAACAATTAAAATATATATACAATTATAAAAATAGAGATGACTTACTATAATAGTATTTATGTCATCAACATCTTTACTGGGTTAAGTCATGTTCATCTTTATCTTGAAGCCTCGTATCAGCATCCAACCAATCTTTGAAGTAAACAGGATATTGATTTCTAACACTCTTCCACTAAGCTAATACATTTAGATTTTCTATTTGATCTTTATCAAATGCAGAATGAAGATCGTTTCGTAAATAAAATTTTAATTATTATATATAAAAAATATTTTTTTTAAGTTTATCATTGCTATTGTTTTGACTAAAATGACAATATCAACTCCATGCCTTTTGTTTATTTACAAGAATATATTATAATATATATATAATATATTTTTTTATTATATTAATGAGATAAGTACACAATAAAAATTTAGTATTTTATGTTATTTGATGTTGTTTCTGAAACTATGGGCTATTATTGTACATTTTGATATCCTATAATGTATTTTTTTTAAAAAAATAAAAAAGACTTAGTCAACAATTTTGTAAAAAAAAATTTATCCATGCACGACCCACCTTGGTACGGTTATTCATGCTAGGCCTGGCATGGCCTGAGCCCAGCATGGCCCGTTAAATTGGTCGGCCCGATAGGCCTGGGCTGTGCTGTGCTAGGCACGGATTTAGTGTCCATCTCTATTAAAAATAGAATGAAAAAAAAAAGTTAAAAATAACTCAAAATTATTTAAATTAATGATATTATCATTAAAAAATAAATAGTAAATAACCTGGCGTAGTCTATTAGCTATTCGTTCGCATGTCACCAATCACATCCCGTCGCTTCCGCCGACCAATCTCCCTTTCGGTCCCTCCGAATTGCACCGCGCGGGACACGCCAAGTTCCAGCAGCATAGACGATGCGAAGGGCAAAAACGAACGCGAGAGGAGCGACCGTTGGGTTTTAGGACTCATTTCGCTGCTTCTCTCCTTTTTTATCATTAAGCGCGAAGGGTTATTTCACTGTTTTTCTCCATTTATTTCTTTTTTTTTCTCCTTCACTTTTTCAATATTATTTTTTTTGATTCCTTCGAGAACCTACTCTTTGGGCTTTGGCACTCCTCGGTTGCTGGTCGCTCGCAGTCCGGGTTTTAGGACGAGAAGGAAGAGATGGCGGTGTCTCTAGAAGTCTCCTCTGGATTGGGTCTCGGAGCGTCTTCCGGTTGGTGGACGGAGATCAACGAGTCGCCGCAGTGGCAGAAGGGGGTGTTCTACTTCCTCTGCGCCGCCTATGCCCTCGTCTCCGCTGTCGCTCTGGTCTAATTCTCTATATCGTCTCTCTCTCTATATATTATATTTATTTTATTCATGCGTTATGATTTAATTTTTGCTGTTACTGTGGCTTGAGCTGTTTCTTGATCAGAAATTTAAAGGGTTTGGCGAGAGCTAACTTTTCATCTCCCATCTTCTTTGTTATGAGGGTTAGCCTACACATTTGTGCTCTTTGATGCTGATACACATGCTGTCGGAAAGCTTTGTTTCGTTGGAGAAAGAAGTTTTATTGATCGTCGGGTGTCTGATTGTTTTGCATCTATGTTTGTGTACAACAACAATGTCTTTCCAGTTTCAACAACTATTGTTGTATGATTAATGGAATGATTTTGTGGAATTTTCTCATATCTTTATTGCATATGCTCATACCATTTAAATGAACATTCAATCATCCTTTCCTCAATTGCTGCAGCTTCTGTACCCTCCATGATTGTTTCCTTCTTATTTAAGGCAAAACCTGTCTGCTGATATTCATTTTCAGTATTTTTGTCTGTCCACTCATTGTTTGAGCCTAGTTAACCCATGACAGCAGTGTTTAGTCTAGTGATAAGTGGTGGACTGAATTTCACTGACTATTTGATTGATTACTTTAACATTGTTGAGATAAAGTGGGATGAAATAGTTGTCTGTGAACTTTATTTTTTTTCATTACTGTTGCTGGTGGTAGTGGAGGAAGCTATCTAGGAGAGATCAGCAGCTGGAGAAATAAGTTGTGTGTGAAAGTCTGCTAGGTCTATAAAGATCATCACTTTCGATATTGATATTTCCTACGACCTACCTACGTACCGTGGAAATGATGAGGTTGATGAAAATTTGAATGATGGACTATGGCTTCTTGTAAAAAAATTAAAAGATTGATCTATATTTCGTAAACGAGAATATCAAAAGTAATCTGTTTTTAGTAAATGAGGATATCAAAAGTATTAGTAAGGATGATATATTCATGGTTATCACATCTTGTTAATACTTTTTTCAGTTCATATGTAGTTTCTGTACATTGTAGAGCTGTAGGCATGTTTGACATAACGAGAACTGGAAATATCTGCAATCCCTGTTTCTATGTTACATGAAGCAATATTTGAAATATCACAAATATGAACTTTCTCTTAATCTAAAGAGCTTTTGGAGGCTAAGAATCTTTCAAATATGAAGTGAATTAAGAATCAAATAAAAGCCTCAGGATTTGATCTTTTGTAGGTACTAAAAGCACTTCTATATTTGTGGGTTATTTCTGGTTATCATGCATTTCTAAATTTTAATACATTAATGTTGGTCTTAGTCTGATTTTATTTTGTGCATTTGAATGTTTAATTTGATTACTTGTTTGTTTCAAATGCATATTCTCTTAACACTGTTGAATTTTTTTTTGCCAAATTTATTTTGGGTGGAAATATTGAATTTATGACCTCCTTATGCTTTGCAGATACAACTTATTCGAATCCAGCTGCGAGTGCCTGAATATGGTTGGACAACCCAGAAGGTTTTCCATCTTCTGAATTTTATCGTAAATGGAGGTGATTTTGGCTTCTTGAGCTCCCTTTCCCTTTTGCCCATCTCCACCCCCCCCCTCTTTCCAACTCTTCCTCTTATTTTTTTCTTTGCATTGTAATTACTAATTGTGAGTTTTTGTTTCAGTGCGTGCTGTTGTGTTTGGATTTCACTCGCAAGTTTTTCTTTTTAAACCAAAAGTAAGTATGTGATCTCCAAGATTGTTTCACTGCTGACGACTGTATCTGTAAGCATTTGACAAAGTTTGTTTGAAGACACAGAATATCTGTGCTCACAAAAGTAGCCAAGTTTATTACAGTAGAAATATGTGCATATAAATTGCGGTTTAAATAACATGATACAATGCTTGTTTTTTGACCACTTGATGCATAGGCTAGGAGTCTCCAAGTCATGAACTACATTTTTGTGTGTGTGTGTGTGTGTAAGTAATTCATAGATAATAAATCACATCTAATATTTGAATCATTGGTGTTAGATCCCTGACTTCCAGTTTTATCTGATCAGGTCTAATATTGCCCTATAAGATATGGTAAAGAAATACCTAATAAAGGATTCATATTGCCATCCAATTAATCGTCCAACTCAATAAATTGTACTTCTATCTGTTATATGCATTATTGATACCTCATTGGCATTTATCCAAGGGTTTAATGGAGAGTTCCTTTGGGATCTATGAGGCATTGTAAATTCAAGGGTGTTATTTTTTATCTAATTCAAGATAATCTTATCAATTCACTATCCAATTTCTCATCAAAACCTTTTAATCTATGATCATAGTGAATTTGAGAGAGGAGGGTACTAGGTGGTATATGATCTTTTTCATTTTTATATACCAATACTCATTATGAACTTTTTTTATATTCCAATACATCATAATTATAACATATTACGAAGAATTTACACCTAACATAAATCTATATATTTGTACAGTTGTGCCTGATAGTGAACTTGTTGCATCACTACAACATCACCACGCTAGATTCTCAATTTTATATTGCCAACTACCAATAAATGCTTCATGATGTCAGAAATTTAACAACTCTTCTTCTTTATGGCAATAATAAGTTATTCCCACAATTTAGAAGTGCAACGTATGTAAGCAAATGGCAATGATACATACAAATATATTTAAAATTGTCCAATCCCTAATTTGAAGTAGCAATTATAATAAAATAGACTTCTCTTTAATACACTTTGTTTATTAATAAAGGATACCATATACTCTAAGGAAAAAACTCTAAAGAAGGCAAATTAGTTTTCCATCTTGACTTGACATTGGATATCAACTATCGTTAACCTCCCAATATCAAAGATTTTCTCTAATTTGTTTCTTTGGTTTCCACTACCCACGTTGAAGCTCTTAATCGTTAAAAATTGAAAAAAACTTATTCTATTGAACATAGATATCTTTAAAGAAATCTTAAAAATCCTTTTTTTCTTCCCATCCATCCATTCTTTTAATAACTTTACGCTGGTCCTCCATTTGATAACATATTTTTCTCTCATGAGCAACTGTGTTTTGCATTCTGATATTTATCACTAAATCTTAGTGTCAAAGGGTCTAATGTTCTTCAATATACTCCACTTGTTTTTATTCATCAATGTTTTTAATCTTCTTGTATGTTCATCCACCTCCCTGTATGTTCATCCACCTTGCCATGCCCATGAACACTGTAGCCTCTTCTCATCTATTCTCCTTTTGCTCTATGAATCCTGCTTCATCTTTTGTACCCATCTGTTTGCAAAATCCTCCAAAATTTAGGGTGTTTGAATCTCTTCTCATGATTTCCATCCTTGTCTTTCACTGTTGAAACATACCACTGCCACCCAGTCAAACCCCCCTTCACTGCCACCCTTTGCACCTTCAACTTGGACCTCTCAATTATTTGCATCATAGCCGCACCAAGACTTTGGTTAGAGATGACTCATACCAAGAATTCCTTTTTTATGAATGTATAATTATATTAGAAAGAAATACCTACACTAAGGAATATAAGGATGGTTTGATCATGTCAGAGACCAACCATCATGAGGTATAACTTTAGATCTGAAAAGATGGAAGGATCCCTATGATAATCTATTTGGATCTAATGAGAGAGTTTTAGGAAGTCTCTATCTAGTTTTTGAATCTGAAGATTGTTGTTTCTCTGGGCCTGGAGATGCCAAATATTTGTAATGAAAAAATATTGGAATTGATGACGCCCGATCGCTGATCTTGAATGTCGAGAGAAGAGAGCTGCTTAATCGATGAATCCTCGCTCAATCGGTTGGCCTACAAAAAGTCCCAAGACCGAAGGAGTGCTCCGGTGGGGACCCTTCGACGCTCAAGTCAGCAATCGAGGTCACATCCGAGGGAGAGCTCAAAAGAGCTCTTCTGGAGGTAAGAGGAATCCACAAAAGGGGGAATCCCTCTCTGGGTGATAGGGTAGCAAGTGTATGAGTTTGCGTACCTGGTTCTTGAGTGGACTTACCCTTTTATAAATGGTTGACACCTGCACGACCACGTGGGGTTCCGTAAGAAAGGAATGTCCGTGGGGTTCATGGGGGTTGCATGAATCTGGTCCGGTTGGTGGGTTCTGTCCCATCAGAGAGAAAAAAAACGACGGTTGGTGGGCCAAGTCCCATCAGTCAGTGGAGCTAACGGGTAGTTAGGTCTGGTTCCATCGGAGGCATGACCAGTGGGTAGTTAGGCCTGGTGATGTCAGACGGTGCGGATCAGAAGGATGGCGACCTGAACGGCTAGGACCATCCTAGGGCCGACTTGGGAAAGTCGGGACTGCCTCGGCTCTTCTGGGGGCACCGGGGTCGAGCGGGGCCGACTTGGGAAAGTCGGGGCTGACTCGGCTGACTTGGAGATGCCGCGGCCGAGCGGGACCGATCGGGGAAGGTCGGAGCCAACTCGGCCGACTTGGAGGTACCGCGGCCGAGCAGGACCGACCGGGGAAGGTCGGGGCCGACTCAGCCGACTTGGAGGTGCCGAGGCCGAGCGGGGCCGATCGGGGAAGGTTGGGGCCGACTCGGCCGACTTGGAGACGCCAGGGCTGAGCGGGGCCGATCGGGGAAGGTTGGGGCCGACTCGGCCGACTTGGAGACGCCGGGACTGAGCGGGGCCGACCGGGGAAGGTCGGGGCCGACTCGGCCGACTTGGAGACGCCGGGGCCAAGCGGGGCCGGTCGAGGAAGGTCGGGGCCGACTCGGCCGACTTGGAGATGCCGGGGCCGAGCGGGGCCGACCGGGGAAGGTTGGGGCCGACTCGGCCGACTTGGAGATGCCGAGGCGGGGCCGCCTTAAGCTTTTGATTTTGCCATGATTGCCCTCGTGGCTACATCAGCCACATCATATGCCCTTCGCCCCTGAGCACGAAGGGCCACGTGCCTGCTGCCCTTTGGGCGAAAGGGGTGCGAAAATTCAAAAAATGATTGCCCCTTAGTGTGCTTTCAATAGCTTGGTGAGCTGGCACATTTTTTCGAGGCAGTGTTGCCTTGCGGATCCTCCATAATCATGCGGTAGGTGGGGCTGACGTCAACGCCGGACGCCTTGAGGAAGGCGCCCATCGGGGGATGGGAAAAAGGTGGAGGTTATTATTGCCTCTCCATTCTCTATGCCTCGCGATTGGTCGGGGATCGCGCTACTTGGGATGAATCAGAGCGGCATGCCTCGGGCGCAGGCGAGATTGCCGACGGACAACCCGTGGCGCAATAGAAGCGTCCCACGTGGCAGGGCTTCGGGCATCGCCGTTCAGAAATGGAGGGTATAAAAGCGCCTCGAGGGCCTGGGGAAAGCTTTTACATTGTCATCGCTTTCTTTCAGCTTTCCCTCTCCTGAGTTCTTTTGCGATCTGAGTCCTTCTGTCTTCGAGTTCCTTTTGATTTCCATATTAGTTTCATCCTTCATTTTTACTCATGGACCGCCGTGCCGTTTGGGAGGGTAAGAGGCCCATGGTAGAGTCTTCCCACTCTGATAGTGAAGACCAAACCCCTTCAGTCAACCAGGTGCCCCGATTGGTGGGTGGCATTGCCATTCGCGGTCGACCGACGGCGACCAGACCTTTGTCCAACCCTAGCCTCCCCTATTAGGGCGGTTCCCGTGTCTTCCCGTCATCCAACACTTTCGGCGGTGGGTCCTGACCCAGCAGGTCCATCGGGAGTGGCCTCAACCATGACTTCAGAGGACGTAGAGGCTATTAGGGCTAGATACAGGGTTCCCAGTTTTATCCGCCTGTCCGTGCCGGGGTCCGAAGATAGAGTGACTTTCGTCCACCCCGGTCGGGTCGCTCTATACGAGGAGTTTTTTTGATGCGGGCTGCGCCTTCCTCTTCATCCCTTTTTCTTAAACCTTTTAGATAGGTATAGATTAGTGCCGGCGCAGTTGACTCCGAACTCGATTCGGATCATCTGTGCTTTTGTTATTCTTTGCTACTTCAGGAGGCCCGGCCAGGGCTGTCACTGTTCCGAGCTTTCTATAAGCTTCGCCGCCAAGGTGAGGGGGCCTGGTGGGCATTCAGCGCTAGGCCGGGTAGAGCCTTCCCCCTAGGTCTCCCGTCTAAGATTAGGGGATGGAAGCCCCGATTCCTTTTTGCTCATATTGAGGGGGTAAGGGCTGATTGGAGAGAGCCAGACACCAGCTCTAATGATAACGCCGCTGTGGGGGAGAGGGATAGGGAACTTTTCATCCAGTTGTCCTCCTGCCAAATCCCTGGCTACAAGGAACTCCTATCCGAGGAGAACCTACTTGAGGCCGAGTTGGCCCCGGCGGTTGGTGAGCATGACGTTCGACTCCTTCTGTCTCGATCCAAAGTTTATTGCACGTCGTTGCTAACGTTTGTCGCTTTTTGGTGCAGCGATGAAGTTTTCTGCCGACAAGTTTGAAGCCGCCCTGCAGCAAAAGAGGCATGTAACAAGAGAATCGGCAAGGCCGGCGAAGAGGGCTCGAAGGAGAGAGCAGGCTGAGTCGGCTCGGGCTACCGAACTCCCCAAGGCTCCAATGCCTGCGGAGGAGCCGACCGTGGAAATGCCGGCTGGAGAAGTGGTCCCGGGGCCGGCCGGGACCGAGGTAGAGGAAGGGGAGATCCCGGTCACCACTAAAGCAGCCGTGGTGGTCGTGGATCTCGAAGAGGAGACCCCTGCCGCCGCTGACGCGCCCGAGGCGGGGCAGGTTACAATTGCCGTCAACCCTTTGGATGCCGCAGAGCCGGAGACGGAGAGGGCTCCCCCAACTGCTTGAAAGGGGGAGCTAGTCGCCAGGAGATCCAAGGCTGGGACAGAGGCGACCAGGAAGCAGAGGGATGGGCCGGGGAGCTCATCCCAATGATCAGCGTGCCGCTCGACTCACCCTCGGGTTGAAGGTCCGCAGGAGGGGCCGGCGCGGCCGGCGCCCAGGCTCAATTCAATGGCGGATGCTGGGCAGGCCGCTTGTCTTTTGTCAAGGATTCAGACTGCTGAGTCCGACGAGGAAATGCGGGGGCAGAGCTACTCCGCAATTTTGGACATGGTGATGATCTCCATCATCCAGGTAACCTTCTGAATTTTCTTCATTTCTGAATATGCTTCGTGATGTCTTAATTTTTTGCTGCAATTAACACACTCTCCTGCTGCAGATGGCCAACGGCGCGATCGCCCTCCGCAAAGCGCTGTCCCATTCCGGCGACGCGCTCGTGAAGGCTATGGCGCAGGCCGAGAAGTATAAGGAGAGCACGGCGCAGTCCCAGAGCCTTCCTCGACGTTACCATGAGGCCAAGGCCCGGGAGGAGAATCTGGGCGGCCGAATAAGGGAGGCGGAGTGCCAAGCCGAGGCCGAAGGTGGCCGGGCTTCCGCCGTCGAGGCCAAGTTGGCACTGGTCTCGGCCAAGTTACAGGCCGCCGAGGCGCGGTCGGAGGAGCTGGTGCGCAAGCTCCAACATGCCGAGGGACAGGCCGAGGCAGCGCGGGATGAAGCACTTGCCGCCGCGCAGCGAGCCGCCGCCGCGGAGAGGGCGGCGGCTGAGGCGAGCTAGGAGAAGGCCGGGGCAGTGGCCTGTGCTAACGAGGCCAGCACCCATGCCGAGGAGGCCGAGAGCCGAGCCTGGGAGGCCGAGACGTGAGCCAAGGAGGCTAGGGCACAGCGGGCTGAGATACAAGCCTAGGAGGCCGATGCCAGGGCGTAGCAGGCTGAGGCTGGGGCGGGACAGGCCATCATCAGCTACAAGTCCTCGCCGAAATTCGAGAAGGAGGTCCTCGAGGCCAGCCTCGACGCCTATGTTAAGGGCTTCGACATGTGCAAAACTAAGGTGTCCGCGGCTCTTAAAATCAACATCGCCGAGCTCGAGGGGATCCGCCCCGGGAAATTTGACGAGGGGCCGGCGGAGGAGGGGACGACGAGGGAGAGCCGGGCTCGAGCGAGCCTTGAAGAGTTGCTATTTCTTCTTTTTCTTTTTTCCTTTTTGTAATCGACCTCGGGCCAAATTTTGTACTTCAATTCCATCATTAATGGAGAAGAGTTTTTTGTGAAAATGCTTTTGTTTTGCCTTGTTTGTTTCTTTCTTCCTTTGGGTCGAACATTTTATCATGCAACTAACGACAAGGCGGGCCTTGTACCTATTAATGAGGAGGACCCTTCCTTCTGAGATGTTTTCTATTTCTGAGCATTGCGCACATCGATGATGCCGTGGCCGGATTGCAGTCTTAGATTTGCCAATGTTTGGATGCATCTTCGAGAGATACGCCAGCTGCATGGAAGGTTGCTTAAGAAGCCTTAAGCTGTCGCGGGCCGTTTGAAGGGAGATTCGTCCGCGCACGATTCTTCTAAGGACTTGGAACGATCCGAGGGCAACTTAGTGCCGAGACCAACTTGAAGGTGCCAGGGTCCGAGCGGGGCCAACCGGGGAAGGTCGGGACCAACTCGGCCAACTTGGGGATGCATGGGTTGAGCAGGGTCGACCAGGAAAGGTCGGGGCCGCTTCGGACGACTTGAAGACGCCGGGCCCGAGCGGGGTCCTTTAGAACCACCTCGGCTGTATGTGTTCCGCCCGAGGGGCGGCTCGTCGGCTACGGAGCCTTTAGGATTTTAACCGACTCGGGGGTACCTTCGTGCCAGGGCCGAGTGGTGTCCTATGGGCTGCGTGCGGCGAGCTCTTTTAGAACCACCTCGGGGGTTTGTGTGTCGCCCGAGGGGCGACTCGATCGGGTACGGAGCCTTTAGGGTTTTAACCGACTCGAGGGCACCTTCGTGCTAGGGCCGAGTGGTGTTCCGTGGGCCGCGATGCCGGCGAGCTCCTTTAGAACCACCTCGGGGGTTTGTGTGCCGTCCGAGGGGCGGACTCGATATGGTACGGAGCCTTTAGGGTCTTAACCGACTCGGAGGCACCTCCGTGCCGGGGCCGAGTGGTGTCCCATGGGCCGCAACGCCGGCGAGCTCCTTTAGAACCATCTCGGGGGTTTGTATGCCGCCCGAGGGGCGACTCGATCGGGTACGGAGCCTTTAGGGTCTTAACCGACTCGGGGGCACCTCCGTGCCGGGGCCGAGTGGTGTCCTGTGGGCCGCGATACGGCGAGCTCCTTTAGAACCACCTTGGGGGTTTGTGTGCCGCCCGAGGGGCGACTCGACCGGGTACGGAGCCTTTAGGGTCTTAACCGAATCGGGGGCACCTTCGTGCCAGGGCCGAGTGGTGTTCCATGGGCCGTGATGCCGACGAGCTCCTTTAGAACCACCTTGGGGGTTTGTGTGCCGCTCGAGGGGCGACTCGATCGGGTATGGAGCCTTTAGGGTCTTAACCAACTCGGGGGCACCTCCGTGCCAGGGCCGAGTGGTGTCCCATGGGCCGCGATGCCGGCGAGCTCCTTAGAACCATCTCGGGGGTTTGTGTGTCGTCCGAGAGGTGACTCGATCGGGTACGGAGCCTTTAGGGTCTTAACCGACTCGAGGGCATCTCCGTGCCGGGGCCGGGTGGTGTCCCATGGGCCGCGATGCCGGTGAGCTCCTTTAGAACCACCTCGGGGGTTTGTATTAGTAGAATTAACAGCTAGTCAAGGGAGCAGAAATGGTAGATTCCAAGGCTGATTTGTATTAGTAGAATTAACAGCTAGTCAAGGGAGCAGAAATGATAGATTCCAAGGCTGATTTGGTGCTCAGAAATGGTAGATTCCAAGGCTGATTTGATATGCAAAAATGACAGATTTCATGACTAATTTGGCGAGCCAAAGGACCAGTTAAGCGAAAGTTTTGAATTTAAATTTTGAAATTCAAATTGGCTAACTAAGGGCGCATCAAGGGGAGAATTGTTTAGGCAGAAAATCAGCATCATTGCCATAAGTGTAGAGTATATTGTATATATGCATAGAATTGATAGACATTTATTCTTACCTTACATAATCATGTGTATCTTATGTAATGGCTGATTTTTAGCCTTGTAATTAGTCCGACAACTTTTATATAAAGTGAGCAACCCTCACAAGAAGGGTATTGAGAACAAAACCTAAATTTAAATGGTATCAGAGCCACAAATTATTTTCGTAGTTTTTTCTTGGCTTGTTTGAATTCTTGATTTCTTGAGGGTTTCTTGGTGACCACAAATTATTTTCGTGATTTTCTCTTGGCTTGTTTGAATTCTTGATTTCTTGAGGGTTTTTTGGTGACTGTCGGATCTTGTTTTTTTTTTGTTGCTTGGTAGCTGTCGATAGATTCTGAAGAGTAACTGTTGTGATTTCTCTGCTCTGTCAATTTTTTTATTATGTCTGGAGAAAATTCTATTATTCGTCTTAATGGCAAGAACTACACCAGTTGGGAATTCCAGTTCAGGATCTTTGTGAAAGGGAAGGAATTATGGGGTCATTTGGATGGGTCTTCTAAGGCTCCAACTGATTCCAAGGAGCTTAGTTTATGGAAAAGCAAGGATGCTAAAATTGCTTCCTGGCTACTCAGCTCTGTTGAACCTCATATGGTCAATAATCTTCGTAGGTTCACTACTATTAAGGAAATGTGGGATTACCTTCGGCAAATTTATTATCAAAATAATTCTGCCCGAAAGTTTCAATTGGAGTTAGACATTGGAAACTATCGCCAGGGGAATCTTTTATTGAGCAATTTTATTCTGGTTTTATTAATTTATGGAGTGATTATTCTGGATTGGTGCATTCTCAGGTTCCCAAAGAAGCTTTGGCAGCACTACAAGCGGTTCATTCTGAGAGCCAGCGGGATCAATTCTTGATGAAGCTCAGACCCGAGTTTGAAAGTGCACGGGCTGGGTTAATCAATCGCACACCTGTCCCCTCTTTGGAGGATTGCTTGGGTGAACTCTTGCGTGAAGAACAGTGTCTTGCCTCACAGCTTGGCCTTGATCAAAACACTGGTGGTTCTGAGATGGTTAATATGGCATACGCTGCTCAAAGCAAAGGACGATCTAGATCTCCACCACAATGTTATAGTTGCAAGGAAATTGGGCATATTGCAAAATATTGCAGCAAAAAATTCTGTAATTATTGCAAGGAGGGTCATATCCTTAAGGATTGTCGTATACGCCCTCAGAATAAATTTGCTCCTGTTTTTCATACTGCTGTTCAGTCTGCTTTTGTGCCTATGTCTTCCACTCTGCCCATAGTTCCAAGTTCTTCTTCCAACATTACGCCCGAGCAAGTTCAACAGATGATTATTTCTGCCCTTTCTGCTCTTGGTCTCCAAGGCAAGAAATATCTCCTTTCTTCTCCTTGGTTAATTGACTCTGCAGCTTCCAATCACATGACTGAAAGTTTGGTAGCTTTACAAGATGTTCGTAAGTATGATGGTCAGCAACATATTCAGATTGCAGATGGCAGTACTCTTCCCATTACTGCAGTTGAAAATCTGGGGTCTTTCTTTACTGATGTTTTTGTGTCTCCTAATTTATCTGCCAATCTCATTTCTGTTGGACAATTAGTAGAAGATAATTGTTCTATTCATTTTGATCGTTCTGGTTGTCGTGTGCAGGATCAAGCGTCGAGACAGAAGATAGCGAAGGGGCCTAAAGTGGGACGTCTTTTTCCTTTTCAGTCGTTTTCCGTTCCTCGTTCAAATTTTGTTGGTTGTTCTGCTTTTGCTAATAATAATAGCCATCTTTGGCATAAGAAATTGGGTCATCCCAACTCTGTAATTTTGACACATCTTATGAAACATGGTTATTTGAGTAATACAAATGAGTTTTCTTCCTTGCCTTTTGATTGTGCTCCTTGTAAACTAGGAAAAAGCAAATCTTTACCTTTTCCTTTGCAAGGTAGTCGTGCTTCTACATGCTTTGATATTATTCATTCTGATGTTTGGGGTACGAGTCCTGTTCTTTCTCATGCTCAATACCGATATTTTGTGACATTTATTGATGATTACAGTCGTTTCACATGGGTCTATTTTCTTCGTTCTAAAGCTGATGTGTTTTCAACCTTCAAACTTTTGTTGCCTATGTAGAAACTCAATTTTCTACCTGTATTAAGATCTTTCGTTCAGATTCTGAGGGAGAATACATGTCTCATGATTTTCAATCTTTTCTCCAACAGAAGGGTATTCTTTCTCAACATTCGTGTCCTTACACCCCTTAACAAAATGACATCGCCGAGCGTAAGAATAGACATCTTTTAGATGTTGTTCGTACATTGATGCTTGAATCTTCTGTACCTTCTAGATTTTGGGTAGAAGCATTATCTACAGCTGTATATTTGATTAATCGTCTACCTTCTCCTACCTTGCATCTTGATTCTCCATATTCTCGTTTGTTTGGTGTTTCTCCTAATTATAATTATTTGCATGTATTTGGTTGCATTTGTTTTGTTCATTTACCTCTCATTGAACGTCATAAGCTTTCTGCCCAATCTGTTCAGTGTGCTTTTCTTGGTTATAGTAACTCTCATAAAGGATTTGTGTGTTATGATGCGGATGCTAACAAGCTTCGTATTTCTCGCAATATGATTTTCTTTGAAAATCAATATTTTTTTCATCTCGTACTAATCTTGTTTCTCCCTCTATTTCACTTCTGCATTTGATGATGTATCTCATACTCCTTCTAAGCCCGATATCGTGTATCAGCGACGTCGCCCACTGCCTCTTCCTTCCTCTGAACCGCCACCTGATCCTGTCTCGCATGAGCCACGACGATCTACTAGGATTTTCCGGCCCCCAGATTGGTATGGTTTTTCTTCTTCGGCTCTTCAGGCTACTCTTGATACTACTTTTGTGCCTAAGTCTTATTCTCAGGCTTCTACTCAAGAGTGTTGGCGCCAAGCTATGCATGATGAAATTCAGGCTCTTCAGGACAATCACACTTGGGACATCGTCCCTTGTCCTGCTGGAGTTAAACTTATTGGGTGTAAATGGGTCTACACCATCAAGCTACGTGCTGATGGATCTATTGAAAGATATAAAGCTCGTCTAGTAGCACTCGGGAATACATGAATATGGGCTTGATTATGAGGAAACATTTGCTTCCGTTGCCAAAATGACTACTATCCGCACTATCATGGCCATTGCTGTTTCGAAAGGATGGTCGCTTCACCAGATGGATGTGAAGAATGCATTTCTACATGGTGATCTGAGGGAAGAAATATTTATGTCTCCTCCTCCTGGCTTATTTCCTTCCTCTTCTGTTGAGGTTTGTCGCTTAAAGCGATCTCTATATGGTTTGAAGCAGGCACCGCGGGCACGGTTTGAGAAGTTTCGTACTACTCTACTGGATTTCACTTTTTCTTATAGTCAGTATGACTCCTCTCTATTCTTTCGCAAGACTAGCCTTGGGATTGTTATACTTCTTGTGTATGTCGATGATATTGTGATTACTGGATCTGATCTCCAATTAATTGAGCAACTCCAATAGTGTCTCAAATCTTTATTTCATATGAAAAATCTTGGTCCACTGAGATATTTTCTTGGACTGGAGGTTCACCATTGCCCAAATGGCATGCTCTTACATCAGCATAAGTACACCCAAGAACTTCTTTCTTTAGCAGGCCTTCAAGACGCAAATTCGGTTCTTACACCTATGGAGGTCAATTTAAAATTGCGTCAGGCGAATGGTGATCTCTTATCTGATCCTTCAATGTATTGGCAGCTAGTGGGCAGTTTGAATTATTTGACCATTACTCGACCTGATATTTCGTTTGCTGTTCAGCAGGTCAGTCAGTTTATGCAGGCTCCTTGCCAGACACATTTGGCCGCTGTCTGTCATCTTCTTCGATATCTCAAAGGGACATCTGGTCGTGGTTTATTTTTTCCTCTGAGAATTCTTTACAGTTGAAGGGTTTTAGTGATGCCGACTGGGCTGGTTGTGCGGATACTCGTCGTTCTATTACGGGTTGGTGTATGTTTCTTAGCAACGCCCTCATTATTGGAAGAGTAAGAAGCAGGCTCGTATATCGAAGTCATCCACCGAGTCTGAATATTGGGCTATGTTGTCTGCTTGTTCTGAAATTATATGGCTTCGAGGGTTGTTAGGCAAACTTAGTGTTCCACAGCTTACTCCTACTTCTCTTCATGCTGATAATACCAGTGCTATTCAAATTGCTGCCAATCCTGTTTTTCATGAGCGCACCAAACATATTGAAATTGATTATCATTCCATTCGTGAAGCTTTTGCTCGTCAGAAGATTACTCTTCCACACATTTCTACTGAACACCAAACTGCTGATGTCTTCACCAAGGCTCTCTCTCGTTCCCGACATCAGTTCTTAATTGATAAATTGATGCTTCTCAATCGCCCAGCATCAATTTGAGGAGGGATATTAGTAGAATTAACAGCTAGTCAAGGGAGCAGAAATGGTAGATTCCAAGGCTGATTTGTATTAGTAGAATTAACAGCTAGTCAAGGGAGCAGAAATGGTAGATTCCAAGGCTGATTTGGTGCTCAGAAATGGCAGATTCCAAGGCTGATTTGATATGCAAAAATGATAGATTTCATGACTAATTTGGCAAGCCAAAGGACCAGTTAAGCGGAAGTTTTGAATTTAAATTTTGAAATTCAAATTGGCTAACTAAGGGCGCATCAAGGGGAGAATTGTTTAGGCAGAAAATCAGCATCATTGCCATAAGTGTAGAGTATATTGTATATATGCATAGAATTGATAGACATTTATTCTTACCTTACATAATCATGTGTATTTATGTAATGGCTGATTTTTAGTCTTGTAATTAGTCCGACAACTTTTATATAAAGTGAGCAACCCTCACAAGAAGGGTATTGAGAACAAAACCTAAATTTAACAGTTTGTGTGCCGCTCGAGGGGCGACTCGACCGGGTACGGAGCCTTTAGGGTCTTAACCGACTCGGGGGCACCTCCGTGTTGGGGCCGAGTGGTGTCCCATGGGCCGCAATGCCGATGAGCTCCTTTAGAATCACCTTGGGGGTTTGTGTGCTGCCCGAGGGACGACTCGACCTTTAGGGTCTTAACCGACTCGGGGGCACCTCCATGCCGGGGCTGAGTGGTGTCCCGTGGGCCGCGATGCCGGCGAGCTCCTTTAGAACCACTTCGGAGGTTTGTGTGCCGCCCGAGGGGCGACTCGACCGAGTACGGAGCCTTTAGGGTCTTAACTGACTCGGAAGCACCTCCGTACCAGGGCCGAGTGGTGTCCCGTGGGCCGCGATGCCGGTGAGCTCCTTTAGAACCACCTCGGGGGTTTGTGTGCCGTCCGAGGGGCGACTCGATCGGGTACGGAGTCTTTAGGGTCTTAACCGACTCGGGAGCACCTCCGTGCCGGGGCCGAGTGGTGTCCCGTGGGCCGCGATGCTGGCGAGCTCCTTTTTCGAGATTTGGTCCTTGAATACAAGGGAGAGTAGGCTGAGGCTTTGGAAGGGACCCCTTTATTACTCGTGCTCTGGGGGGATACATCATTGATAATATTGGCGGAGGTTATCCGCGTTCCAGGTACGTGAAAGGGATCGTCCGTCGAGTTCTTCTAGTCTGTACGCCCTCCGATGGAGTGTCTCGATGACACGATAAGGATCCTCCCAGTTGGGGGACAGTTTGCCCCCCTCCGTAGGCTTGGATACCTTAGCCTTTCTCAAAACCAGATCTTCATGGAGAAAGACCTTGGGACAAACCCGGGCATTGTAGTATTTGGCTGCTCGCTGGCGGAAGGTCACCATACATAGCCTCGCCCGGTCATGCGCCTCTGAAGTCCAGGTTGGCTCGTATCAATGTGGAATGTTTTCCTCCTTGAAGGACTCCACACGCGGATTGGGTAGTCCGATCTCAACAGGGATGACAGCTTCGAATCCGAAGACGAGACTAAAGGGAGTTTCGCCCGTCGGGGCTTTGGGGGTCGTGTGGTAAGCCCATATCACACTGGGGAGCTTCTCAACCCATCGACCCTTGGATCCGTCTAGCCGAGTCCTGAGCCCTCTGAGAATGGTGCGGTTCATGACCTCGGCCTCTCCGTTGGTCTGAGCGTGGCCGACAGAGGTGAATCGATGATGAATACCCAGCTCGCCGCAGAAAGCCTTGAATGCATCATTGTTGAACTGGCGGCCGTTGTCCGTGATGAGAGTGTGAGGTAGGCCAAAGCGGCATATGATCGACCTTCAGAAGAAGGCTTTGACCTTACTTTCGATGATCTTAGCCAGCGCCTCGACCTCGACCCACTTGGTGAAGTAGTCGATGGCTATTAGCAAGAATCTCCGCTGTCCCGAAGCTAGGAGGAATGGCCAGAGGATGTCCATTCCCCACTGAGCGAAGGGCCAAGGGGCTGAGAGCGGGTTTAGCGGGATAGACGTCTGATGCTGGATGTGTGCGTGGCGCTGGCAACCATCGCACTTCTGAACTAGTTTGGCAGCGTCCTCCCTCATGGTGAGCCAAAAGTATCCCTGACGAAGGCCTTCTGGGCTAGGGACCTCCCCCCTAGGTGATTTCCGCATATGCCTTCATGTATTTCTCTGAGGATATAGTCGGCATCGGTGGGTCCCACGCATTTGAGCAGGGGTAGGAAAACGACCTCCTGTATAGACGTCCGTCTAGGAGGACGAATTTGGAGGCCCTCCACTTGAGTAGCTTGGCTTCATTGCGATCATCGGGGAGGGTGCCATCAGTGAGATAGCGGACATAGGCATCCATCCATGTTGGCTCTTGGGTGAGCGGGAGGACTTCCTCGCCATCTTCTATGCTGGGCCTTTCTAGGTATTCAATGTAGGCGTCCCTTGCGATGCCAACGGCGGAGGTAGCCAGGCGGGAGAGGATGTCGGCCTTGGCGTTCTCGCTCCGGAGAATGTAACTGATGTTGAAAAATGCTAACGGGGAGATCAAGAGTCGAACCTTGCTCAGGTACTGAGTCATAGTAGGGCACGCGCCTCGTACTCTTCGTTGATTTGTTCGAAGACGAGTTGCGAGTCAGTGAAAGCTCTAAGACGCCTTATTCCGAACTCTTGGGCTAACCTTAATCCTGCCAGCAGGGCCTCGTACTTGGCTTGGTTATTGGTGGCTTTGAATAGAAACCGCAGGGCGCATTCTGTTCTCTCCACCCGGTCCGGCAAGAATGAGGCCGGCACCGCTTCCTGAGAGTTTGACGCGCCGTCCACATGGAGGATCCAGGTTTCTCCATCATCGCTCGGCCCGGGCTCATGCTGCTCCATGGAAACCTCCCCGGTCTCCTCATCCGCCCAAGTGCACTCGATCAGGAAATCGGCCAGGACTTGGGACTTCAGAGCTGACCGTGCTTGGAAGGAGAGGTCGAACTCTCCTAGCTTGATGGCCCACTTGGCGAGTCGGCCTAAGGTGTCCGAACGGGCCAGGATGGCTCGGAGGGGCTGGTCCGTGAGCACCACAATGGGATGGGCTTGAAAATACGGGCGGAGACGCCGGGCGGAGACGATCAGGGCAAAGATGATTTTTTCTGTCTTGGAGTACTTGACCTCCGCATCGTGGAGCACCTTGCTCACGTAATAAACGGGCCTCTGGGTTCCGTCGGCATCGAGACGCACCAAGACTGAGCTAACGGCCTCGGAAGAGGCGGCGAGGTAGAGGAAAAGACTCTTCCCGTCCTTTGGGTTGGACAGGAGCGGCGGAGAAGACAGAAATGCCTTCAGCCCGTCGAAGGCTTTCTGGCAGTCATCCGTCCACTCAAAGCTGTTCACTTTTCGCAGGGCCTTGAAGAAGGGCAAACACCTCTCGGCTGATTTGGAGAGGAAACGACTTAAAGCCGCCACCCTCCCCGTTTGTCGTTGCACTTCCTTCTTGTTGGATGGTGGCCTCATGTCGAGGATGGCGCTGATCTTCTCTGGGTTTGCCTCGATCCCCCGCTGAGTCACCATAAAACCCAGGAACTTGCCCGCCGTGACCCCGAAGGCACACTTCTTGGGATTCAGCTTGACCTGGAAGCGGCGGAGGTTGTTGAAGGTTTCCTCTAGGTCGAAGACGTGGTTGGAGGCACAGGTGCTTTTTGTCAGCATGTCGTCCACATAGACCTCCATGTTCCGGCCCAGCTGGTCCTAAAGACTTTGTTCATCAATCTTTGATAGGTTGTCCCTGCGTTCTTGAGACCGAAGGGCATCACTTTGTAACAATAAATGCCTTTTTCCGTCACAAAGGAGGTGTGCTCTTCGTCGCTGGGGTCCATCCTTATTTGGTTATATCCAGAGAAGGTGTCCATGAAGCTGAGGAGCTCGTGACCGGAGGTGGAATCCACCAGCTGGTCTATCCTTGGCAGGGGAAACTATCTTTCGGACACGCTTTGTTGAGGTCAGTGAAGTCGATGCAGATTCTTCAGCTCCGTTTGCCTTTCGCACCATGACCACATTAGCCAGCCAGCTAGGGTAATGCGCTTCTCGGATATGGCCGGCGCCGAACAGCCTGTTGACCTCCTCATCAATAGCTTTTTGCCGTTCGGAAGTGAAGCTTCTCTTCCTTTGGCGGATCGGACGGTGTTTTGGATCGATATTGAGCTTGTGGGTGATCACCTCTGAGGGATGCCAGGCATGTCAGACGCTGACCACGCGAAGACGTCCGAGTTGGCCCGCAGGAGGTTAGGAGGCGATCACGGTCTTCCGGGAGGAGTCCGCCGATACGCACGGTCTTTACTGGATCATCCCCGAGGGAAAAGGTTAGGAGGTGCTCGGCCGGCTCTCCCCCTCTGCCGGACTCCCTGGGGTCAGGCGCTTTGGGACCGACTCGGCCTCCAAAGGACTTGATGCTGTGTGATAGCAGGGCAGGACTGAGCCGACCTCACCTCTCATCTTTCCCGACACCTCCGCTAGTAGGGAACTGCACTAGTAGACGCCGGGTGGAGATAATCGCATCCAATAGATTTAAACCTGGGTGCCCGAGATGGCGTTGTATGCAAGGGGACTTGTACAACCAGGAACTTCATGATGACCGTGCTTTGGCGTGGCGGTATTCCGGCTGTTACAGGCAAGGATATCTCACCCTCGACCCTTACTGAATCCCCAATGAATCCAACTAAAGGGGTTGCCACAGGCTGAAGAGAGTCAAGGGACAATCCCATCCGAACAAAGGCGTCATAGGTAAGGATGTCAGCTGAGCTGCCACTATCAACTAGTATCCTTTTTACAGGGTGTTTGGCGATTGTCATGGAGACGGCGATGCCTTCATTATTTACATTCTCAATATTTACCGATCCCCCCCAAGAACTACATTACCCGGTGCCTCCTCTCCTCTCGGCCGCTTAGATGAGGAAGCCGCTCCCCAAGACACCATCCCGACCGTCCGCTCCGTGGGAGTATTATCGACAGCAGCCTGAGCGGGTGGGAGCCCCATAAGTGCCGACAGCGGTTGTGGTACCTTCTGAACATACTTGCAAGGTAGTCCCGCTGGATGAGCTCCTCAATGGCACGCTTTAGGTTGAAGCAGTTGTCGGTGTCGTGGCCGTAATCCCGATGGAATCGGCAATAACGGCTCTTGTCACGGGGAGGACCTTTCTTCATAGGAGGAGGGTTGGAGATAAGGCTCGCCCTCGATCTCTATAAGGATGTGAGATCGGGGGGCGAGAAGGGGCGTGAGCTTGCTCTCATCAGGGACGGGGCTTCGACGCCTATTGTCGGATCGGCGAGGCGGATCGAACCGCCGGTGGCGAGGGGTTCACTAGGCTCGGGGCGAGCAGGTTTGCGGCTGGAGCTCCTTGAGGATTCTCGATGGATGAGGTCGGCCTCATCCGCGCGGATGTACTTCTGAGCCCGGAGGAGGGTCGGAGTAGGAACTCGGGGGCTTCTTGTCCAGAGAGAAGGTGAAGCGGGACGGGAGAGTCCCCGCTTCAGTGCCAACGCTGCCACCGCATCGTCCAGATGGTAGACTTCAAGGGCGGCAGTCTTGAACCGGGACACGAAGTCCCGCAGCGACTCCCCCTCCTTCTGGCGCACGGAGAAGAGGCTGTCTGCAACTCTCGGGATCCACCGGCAGGCATCAAAATGCGCCAAAAAGGTCCTTTCCAGCTCTCGAAAGGAGTCGATGCTGTGAGGGAACAGGCGCGAGTGCCAAGCACGAGCAGCTTTCCGTAGAGTGCGGGGAAAGCCTTACAGAGGACATCTGTAGCACCCTGGACTTGCATCATGGCTTTATAACTCTCGAGATGGTCGAGAGGATCCGTCGTACCATCGTACGATCTATCTGGGGAAAATTGAATCTAGAGGGGACGGGCTCCTTCAGTATCCGACGGGTGTAGGAGGACGGGTGTCATACTCCTCCAGCTGATTGTTGATCTTCCTGGCGAGCTCGTCTAGTCGCCGATTGTACTCATCCAGGCGCTCCTCCGCTTGGCGGCTGATTATCGGGGCCTTCGAACGGCTCGAGGATGAAGAAGGAGGACGCGGAAGATGGAACTTTCGCTTTGGTTCCTCCTGGCGGTGCGGCTCTGGAGGAAACTTGCTCGGTCCACAATCAGAAGACCGTGGCGCTTGGAAGGCTCACGGCGAGGCTTCCTAGGGAAAACCTACGACGATCGGCCTCTCGCTGAGGAGAGCCTCCCTTGCGGACTGTTGACTGGCAGGAGGAGCGGTCTGGTGCTGGATGGCCACGGATGCTGCTGCTGAAGTCCGTGGACCATGGCAGTGAGAGTTTGGACTTGTTGGGTGAGAGCTGCCAGCTGTTCCGTAGTTGGGGCAGCTGCATTGGTGGCGGACAGGCAATGGAGGGTCGGCAGCAGGGGGATCAGCCTCCTGCTGCCTAGCCGACGGGGGAAGCCCCATCGGACAGCTGATGGAAGCATCTTGAGCTCGCGTCACCACTATGGCTCGATGAAGGAAGAAGAGGGGGTAAGAGTTCGCCGTAGGTATCATGAAAAACTAGCGCCTCGTACCGTGCCCCCTACCTGCGCGCCAATCTGATGACGCCCGATCACCGATCTTGAATGTCGGAGAAGAGAGCGACTTAATCGACGAATCCTCGCCCAATTGGTTGGCCTGCAAAAAGTCCCAAGACCAGAGGAGTGCTCCGGTAGGGACCTCTGACGCTCAAGTCAGCAATCGAGGTCACAGCCGAGGAGAGCTCAAAAGAGCTCTTCTGGAGGTAGAGAATCCACAAAAGGGGAATCCTCTCTGGGTGATAGGGTAGAAGTGTATGAGTTTGCGTACCTGGTTCTTGAGTGGACTTACCCTTTTATAGGTGGTTGATACCTGCACGACCACGTGGGGTTCCGTGAGAAAGGAATGTCCGGGGGTTCGTGGGGGTTGCGTGAATCTGGTCCGGTTGATGGGTCCTGTCCCATCAGAGAGAAAAAAACGATGGTTGGTGGGCCAAGTCCCATCGTCAGTGGAGCTAACGGTAGTTAGGTCTGGTCCCATCGGAGCGTAACTAGTGGGTAGTTGGGCCTGGTGATGTCAGACGGCGCGGGTCAGAAGGATGGCGGCCTGAACGGCCAGGACCGTCCTGGGGCCGACTTGGGAAAGTCGGGACCGCCTCCGCTCTTTAGGGGCGCCGGGGCCGAGCAGGGCCGACTTGGGAAAGTTGGGGCCGACTCGGCTGACCTGGAGATGCCGGGTCCAAGCGGGGCCGACCAGGGGAGGTCGGAGCCGACTCGGCTGACTTGGAGATGCCGGGGCCGAGCGGGACCGATCGGGGAAGGTCGGGGCCGACTCGGCCGACTTGAGATGCCGGGGCCGAGCGGACCCCGGTCGGGGCCGATCGGTCGACTTGGAGGTGCGGGGCCGAGAGAAGGTCGGGGCCGACTCGGCCGAAGACGTCGGGCTGACTCAGACTTGGAGACGCCGGGGCCGAGCGGGGCCGACCGGGGAAGGTCGGACTCGGCCGACTTGGAGACGCTGAGCGGGGCCGACGGGGCCGACTCGGCCGACTTGGAGATACCGAGGCCGAGCGGGGCCGACCGGGGAAGGTCGGGGCCGACTCGGCCGACTTGGAGATACCGAGGCCGAGCGGGGCCGACCGGGAAGGTCGGGGCCGACTCGGCCGACTTGGAGATGCCGGGGCGGGGCCGCCTTAAGCTTTTGATTTTGTCATGATTGCTCTCGTGGCTACATCAGCCACATCAGGAATTTTATGATGTTTGCAAGACTTATTCTATGTTATCCAAAAAGATATCAATAATGGCTTGAGTTGAAACTAAACTATTATAAATTGGCCTGATGGTTCAGTTGGCTTGTCCAAGTCCTGCAACACTGGTTTGTTAAGAAAGAGAGAAATTTCCAGATATAATTTTGTGATATAGATGCGAAAAACTATTAATGGCATGGTTGCAACCAATCTTTTATACACAATTGTTTGGTAGTTATGCTGGCTTAGTCATGTCCAGCAACTGAATTTACTCTTTTGTTGATTTTCATGTAATATATACTTCAAATATAATACATTTTATGGTTTCCCAGAGAACATTCTATTGCAGATAAGTCACTGGTCAATTTCTTTGCATATTCATTTTTCAGTTGACTTCTCTTCGTTATAGGAGTTCTTTCATGGATTTTATTTGTGATACGAAAGCTTGGATGATTGATTGCAATAATACAACTCAACTCAACTCATCTAAGCCTTTCCCAACATTGATTGCAATAATCTAATTTTTTTTCTTATGCCAGGTATTTACTTTAGCACTATTAGACCTTCCTGGTTTGTTATTTTTCTCTACATACACACTGCTTGTTCTGTTCTGGGCAGAGATATATCATCAGGCAAGTTTGATGGGTTTAGTTCTTGCTTATATGCACGAATATGCTTTTCCTCTTATAATTTCTAACTTGCTATTTGTATTACTTGTGCTTTTCTTTTGAATTGCTAGCAGGCCAGAAGTCTTCCAACGGACAAACTGAGGACTATTTACATCTCTATCAATAGTGCAATTTATATTATTCAGGTGTGTTTTTGTTAACCATGGTTTTATATCTTTGCTCTATGCAAGGAAGTTTTAGTGACAACTAACCGACCAGTCTTCTATCAAGGGATAGATCTCTGATCTAATACTGTATGGTAGACTGTGATATACATTATCCTAAGATGAAACACAATATGATACATATCAATATTTGCAGCCATATTAAAGACATAGATGAAGCATCAGATCCTTTTTCATTCCAATTTCTGAAAAAGATGCAAAAAGATAACTTCAGTCCTAATTTTCAAATGCTGGCTTGTGCCATGGCAATTAAAAAGGAGCTTTTTAGCATCCTTTTTCTCACTTTTTCTTTGCCAGGGAATATCATCTGTTACGGTTTTACATGTTGTTGTATATGCCTTTCTGGCCATTGGTTGGCATGCCCTGTGCCACTGGCATTTAAATCCTTAGTTTATATAATCCTCTTCAGTACTAAAGTATCTGATCGCCAAAATTAATGATTCATGGTAATGAAACTGTACATCTTTTTAGATGAAATTCTTTACTGCAATTCTGTAGGAAATCTCGGATGAGCAATCTTAGGAGGATTTTTAGGAAAGTTTAGTGTAGAAAACCAGAATCAATAATTTGGAGAAAATTAGGATCATAATATCTCCAAGTTTAGTGGAGAAAATTAAGGTCAATAATCTTTTCAAGCTTAATGAAGGAAATCAGGGTCAATAATTTGGAGAAAATCAAGGCCAATAATCTGGCCCTAAAGTTAAAGGAATTAGCTGTAATTTTTTTTATTTAGTGTAATAAAAAGTTGTATATATAGAGTAAAATGAGTTGTAAATTTTTCATACAAAATAATAAAATTCTCAAGCCTTTTTTTTTCTTCAAATTCCATCCTAGCATGGGTTCTATGTGATGTAGGACCAAATTCAGTGAAGCAATTTATAGGTTGCTGAATTTCTGCTGTAAGGGAAGTCGGAATTATCTGTTGAGTTGAAATCAGAAAGGGAGACTAACCAAGCAATTGATGGGACTGCAGCACCTGGTTGTGAGGAAGATATCGATTCATGTTATTCTTCTGAATATGAAACCATTTCCTAAATTATAAACTAAATTGAATCAAAATTCTATTGCAAATCAGTAGATTTATCTATTTTATTTACTTCATAATGTTCAGTTGTTGGTTTTCTTAATTTTCATTAAAAATTTACAGTTTAACCAAATAATTCAACTCTTTCTTTTTCTATTAATCATTAAATAATATTTCTACTTTTAAGAAAAAAATATGAAGGAACAAATTTTCTGTGGCGATTTGCAGTCTGGTAGCTTTTGGAAACCAGTTTTCACTTCTCATCACCACAAGCAATTTAATTTTACAACCCATGTGGATTGCACAAAAAGACATGTTGTAAGTGGCAAGATTTTCGACAGTAATTATAAATGTATTGTGAGGTGAGAAGGCCAGTAAAACAAACTTTACAGCACAAAAATAGTTAAGAATCCTTAATGTCACATTAAGGCAGCAACCGAAGTTAGAACTGAAGCATAAAAAATGCAGAGATAGTTTTGCGAGTGGATCTGTAAAAATTTATCCATGAAGCTCTTAACTTGGAGGATGGTAATAGCCGACAAGATGGAGGATGGTGAAAAAGTTAGGCAAGTGCAGTGGTCTTCCCTGTGTCACAAGTAGATACTAGACAGAAGGTGTTGTAAAGATATTGAACAAGTTTTAATGTTGCAACATAAGTTGTAAATGATGGCAGTATGGCTTGCTGTTTTTTCTGAACTGAGATATTTTCACTCATTCATGCTCCTATGAGGATTTATCTTCAGTTCTGACATGCTAAGTACAAATTACTCATGTACTTAATTTTTATATCTCACCCCACATTGCAGCTTATTTTTTCCCCAGAAGAAAGTAATGAATCAGCATTGTGGCTAATCTCTGATTTTAACAAGCTTTTCACTGATGAAAGAATTTACATTTAGGTAGTCATTGTTCATTATAAATTGACAGGTTGTTTGGCATGAAGTAGCCATGGCTCTTGGGTTCCACCAGAATCATATATTTGCATTGCTTTTGTGGCAGAAGCTTCATTTGTAACTGCTCTTCCTACACTAGTTTATAGGAAAGGGATGACTTAATCATGGTAGGTAAATAGGATGTTATCATGGTAGGTAACCTGAAGGTTTGTCTCCTCGATATATTTTAAGCATGATTTTTTACCTAAAAATCTTACTTTGTTAGGCATTGATAATGCTTGCTTCTGGTTATATATAAGTATGATACTACTTTAAGTTGATAATCTAAAACGCATTTGTTGAAACTATTATATGCCGAACCATTTTGAATCGAACCCAGAATCTAGATGGTTTGGCATTCCAGTTCAGTACAAGGTGTGAACCAACAGAACTGACCTTGTACCACATGTCCGACCAAACTAAACCACCTAGTTCAACCCAATTCGAGGCGGTTCATGGGTTGGGGCCTTATCGTTCATCTGATCGGTACACTACCAGTTCACTACAATATGCTCCCTACCAAATCATATTGGTCTATTACCGAAATAGTACTGGTCCCTGGTAAGATGAATCTTGGTTGAAATAGAATAATTCTTAATCATTGAATGCTTCTTTGAGGTCACATATCCAACCAAGTTCTACCGTACTGACCAGTATCGATCAGGTACCAGTATGGTTTTGAGTTTTAACTTAGTATGAACTAAATCAATCTAAATCAATTCATACCATCTGATACCTAGTAGTTAAGAATAGAAAAAAATTAGACCTATCTCTGTATAGGGTACATACCATACTATACCGAATCTGGTTATATAGTGATATGGCTCTCGGTACTAGTTTTGCGAACTTTGTATACAACGGTGAGACCTAACGGTTGCTACTTCCTGACTAGTAAGTGCTTTCCAATGATCATTTTAGCAGATGGATAATACTGTCCTAGTTACGAGTAATTTGTTAGTCTAAGTTATGTAGCACCTTTTTGCACTTTATTTCATTGCTTATGGAAATCACTTTTGGTTCAGGTTGGTATATGGATATACCTTTGGATAAACGACAATAGTGTTGTAGAGTTAATTGGCAAGATTTTCCTAGTAGGTAAATTATTATTGCTCTCTCAGTCTGACTTGATTGAATATTGACCATCTTGATGAGCTTCTTTCTATGGTTATATCTAATGTAATTTCAGTGGTATCATTCATGGCTGCACTTGGATTCTTGTTATATGGAGGAAGGTAAATTTGTTGATGTCAGTTTATTGTTTTGCCATGATAATTTTTGTCTTCTGTAGGAATTTTTCATGATCATGTCTGAATCTGTTCATAGGCTATTTTTCATGCTGAGGCGTTTCCCAATTGAATCGAAAGGGCGGAGAAAGAAGCTTCATGAGGTAGGTTCTTCTCTTACGAGTTAATGATTGCAGTTAATTATGATTTTATAGGGACCTTGACATCTAAATATTGATATAAGAGGATGAATCAGACATCGATCATGTTTCTTCATGTGGTATCCATGTCTATTTATTTCCATCTGTTCATCTCTCTCTCTCTCTCTCTCTCTCTCTAGATGCACACATATGAGTACATGTGCAGGGAGAGAATCCTATCACTAGGATTGCAACTGCAAATAAGTTGATTTTCTGAATTAAAGATCCAGAGTGTCTCATTCCATGTCATTTTTCAAAATTATCTAGAGAACCAGAAGTCAGATGTTTTCATGGCTGCTGACCTATTTGTCAAATAAGTACCAGGGAACTATGTTAAACTTTGGTTCACACATCTTTTATGATTTGTCACCTGCCCTCTCATAAATTTGATGCTATATCTACTGATACCATCTATCTTGTGTCCACTTAATGCATAGGTATGAGACTTGCAAGGCATGTTGTAAATCATGTTCATAGTTGTGGGACCCTTATTTAGCTCTTCCACCAGGGTCAATAGGAACCTAGTTAATCTCTCTCTCTCTCTCTCTCTCTGTGTGTGTGTGTGTGTGTGTGTGTGTGTGTGTGTGTGTGTGTCAGAATATGCAAACACATATGAGCTCAAATGTTTCTAGGCATGAGCAATTTGATTGTTATCTTGTGCCAGTACTCATGCAGGACCATCCAAATTGATGATTCAAACCTTTTTTTTTCAGTTATATGAATCCTAAAAGACATTGATAAAAATTCAATTGCCTGGGATAGTTTGCAATGATATTTGAATGAAACGTTTACTCTATTATTGGAAAATAAATTATTTAATCATCATACATAATGTTTCTCAGAGAAATTGTCTGTAAGAACTTAGGATTTTCATATTTGAGATCATTGTGAAGGGTATGACTTATCAGCCTACATGCAAACATACAGTCTTTTAAATACTTGCTAAGAAAGCAAATAAAAGGAAGCAAGTATATAAAAGACTTCTAGCCATAATTTGCAAATGTAACTACTTGACTAGGCAACTGTGGTAGCAGGGGTTGGAAGCAAGATTTTCTGTATAAAATATTGTGCCACTGAAAACAGTATTACAATTAAATTTAAGTTTAGAGCATATTTTGTGTGTTTGTGTCTGTGTGTATTTGTGTGTGTGTCGATAAACAAATGGCTTATAATCTAATTGGACTCTCGTAGAACTCAACATGTTCAGGAAATTCTTCATAAATATTATTCCAAAGCCTTATAGCAATGCTATGATTTGTGCAAACAATTTGTTTTTATGGCTTTTGGTTCTTGTTTCTGAACTTTATTGATTTGAAAACACTCCACAAACACCGTTAAAAAAAAAGTTCATGGATTTTAGTAAAAGAAACACCTTTTTGATACCATAAATGCATGATAGATACGAGGGACATTGATCTTTATCTAGCATTAATGCCAAGGTTTATCGTACTAAGAATCGGTACTGTTTTCGTATGGTTTGGTATGAGAGTTATTGTACAGAATTGATGGTGCACCAGTCACTCTATATCAAACCAATGATGTACCGGTTAGGTGAACTGAGGTTCTAACCCATAGATCATTCCGTACCAAGCCGAATTAGATGATTCAGCATAGTATGAGATGGTTGGTATGGTATGATGTTAATATAAGGTTAGTATGGGATAGTTCTAGGCTATATAGGATCATTCAAAGCGGTATTAGTCCTATACTATTTTGAAATAGTGAGGGTGGTTTGGTACGGTTTAGCGTACCTTGGTTAATGCTATTCCTTAAAGGAGCATAATAAAGCCATGATTAATTCCTTCTTGTTTCATTCTACATTTTTCTTCTTACCATTATATTCTAGAACATCCTAGTTTGCCTTAATAATAAAATGATTTGACTTCCCATTAGCAATAATGGTGCTCAATTATTAAATAGTATGGCTTTCATATTCTTTTAGTATTCTTTGACTGGCTTGTAGAGTATAATTCAATAATTAGTCAAAGTCAAATGTGTTTTTTTTTTTTTAATTCAGATGATTGGATTAAGTCAGTTGATGTCAAAGCCTAAATACTTGTCCTTGTAGAGCTCTACAACGAAGATATTTCCCTTTTTCCTCTTCCTTTTCATTCTTTTTGATTCCTTTTTTGTGAATCAGTTGTCATATGCATCAGTAAATTATAGCTTCCTTCTTCTGTATTCTAGAAAGCATATGAGATGACTTTTAACTAGTTTTACACTATCTAGAGTATTTTGATCATAATTGCTTATTTGAAAATGCTCTGCAGGTTGGATCTGTTACAGCAATATGCTTCACCTGCTTCCTCATAAGATGCTTTGTGGTAGGTATTTAAGTATTAAATGCACTTTTCTCTTGCAAAATTCTAGCAGTGTTTAGTATAAAATGTCGTATACCATAGAATGAGAACAATATATTGCATGCTTATTATTGATAACATAATTGTACATGTTGATGCATATTCTCTTATGGAAAGGCTATTGTTTTTATAAGAATTAAAAATAATAATTTATAAAAATATTACAGTATTCTGCTTTGGTGAAGCTTTTTGTATTGGAGAGATCTTGTTTTCATGGTCAATTTTTCCCATTTTCTTGGGATGGGGAAAAGGACATGCATTTCTATCATTGAGTTGGAGCCTGCTAGTTTGAATGGAATCATTAATCACAGGGTATGCAATATCTCAAAATACTTGTACATCTTTCTTTTCAGTTTTTATAATAGATGATCCTAAAATTGCACTCCCCTCAAATGTGTCTTAGAAATCGTATAGGTATTAATTTATTTATTAGAGTGAATTTATCTAAATACCATTAGATAATAACATTTCTCAAGAAAAGATATTATCACGATTCATGAGTTTTGAGCAGTGATGTTTCCATGAAAATGCTTCAAAATCCAACTAGATCAAAAGTTGTATGACCGATCAAGAACTTGGATTATTATTTTGCTGCCTAATGGGTTTAGGTGTTAATAATGCGATCAAATTGAAAGAATGCAACTAGGATGCTAGTTCCTAAAATGAAATATGAAGATAAGGCATCCTTTTTGTTTGTTGCCATCCTTTTGTCAAAGGAAGGCAAACTGGATAAGTGCCTATTTATTAGCATTAAAACATGGTAGTTATCCAACGTCAAATACAGGCTAGTTTTGAAAGGATGACTTGGTTGATGTATATTCTGTAATTGTAGCATGCTTAGAGATTTCGTAGAGTTTCTGATGGTGTGTTCATTACCTATTTTCTAGTTATACTTTTGGCACTTATGCATTGACTTGAATTAGGGCGTAGAATAGATATTAAGTACATATGGGCAATGTAGCAAGGTTCAAATTAAAATTGGGTACTAATATAGAAATGTTCGTAATAGTAAAGCTGGTGGGAAATTTATTTTCAAGTCTCTTAAGATAGCTTGATCATGTATGATATATCTGAGTGCCAGACCGAGAGGGTGCTTGCATTATGCTTCAAGGAACTAGATCCTGGATGCTGAAAGACCTGAGAAACATGGATGGAAGTGCTAAAAATGGCTGTCTTTCTTGATTATATTGTATCTTCAACATTACTAGGAGTCTAGATATCTGGAAAAAAAAACCTGCCATGTGAATCTTTGGACCTGTTTGGCTGGGGGGAGGTGATCAGCCCAAAGAGCACTTCCAGTGGAATCATGGACTTTATGTTGCTTGGTTCAGCAAAGTGGTCTTGAAGCCGAATCATGGACTTTATGTTGCTTGGTTCACCAAAGTGGTCTTGAAGCCCACTTCCCACAGAAGTCCCACTTTGCCTCATTGCAACTAAAGGTGACTTCAGTGAGTGTTCTGTCTCTCTCTCTTTTCCTTTTTTCTTATGTCCGGGGGAGGGGGGGGGGGGGGGGGGGTGCAGGCGAGGGGTCATCTTTTTAAAATGTTCAGCCTAACAACTTTTATATATGGTATTGATGCTTGATATGTTGTGGGAATGGCATCATGATTTGTTATGTTTAAGTGTGACTTGGAGTATCCATTCCAAGTTGTTACACATCAAGAAGGCCAAATCTTGAATTGTTTAAGGACAATAGTTTTGAACTTTACAGGAGCAAATAGATGGAAATGATTCCATAGTTCCATCAACTATGATGATTTTTGGAAAAGGAAGAAAAGAGAAGCTTGGTAGTGGTAAAGATGATGGACAAAATCATCTGCAAATCTTAGAGATACCTTGGGCTTGTGCGATGAGACTTGAGCCAAACTTAGCGAGTGTCTACTTTTTGCTTAAAGGATCTGGATTCTAAAAAGAGGCTGACCATAGAGAGCAAATGGTCTTATTTCTCCAAGATAATGACATTTAGGGTTTTATCATTTGCTAGTGGTGATGGGGAGAGATTTAGGGCATGTATGGCATCGTTGCCTGTTTATTTTCAAAAAAAGAATAAAAAAAGAAAACCAAAATGAAAACCCTATTTGGTGCTTAGGTTTTTATTTTTAGGTTTTTAAAAACAATGGATTAATTTGCTAAAAACATGAAAATTAGGGATTTGATTTTCACTATTTTTGATGGTTTCTCTTCTTAGTCCCTTGGTTTGGACATAACACCCCTTTTGAGGACTAAAGTCCATCTTTCTTCTTCAGAAATTTATTTTTCACTTTTTTTTTCTTTTTTGTAATAGAAACCGGCCATGGTTTCTCTTCTCACCCCACTCCCTTATCAAGGTACATCATGTTGAACAATAGTGGGATCTCGTCGTTAGAGAAATATCTTGGGTTTTCATCTTTTTTGCCAATGATTAGATTGGTGCAACGGTAAGCTATTGGATGCCTTACTTATTGGTCGCAGGTTCGAATCACACTCTTAGCACCTTTTTTTCTAATCTTTTTTTTCTTGGCTAGGTTCCTGTCTTCACGCGTCCCTGGCTTCCTGAGATCCCATGAAGCCCCACAGAAGTCGTTCGGATCCCGTGGAAGGAAGCGCGCTTTGATTTCGCTCCGGTTCTTGGGCATTTCTCTAGGCGCTAGCGTTCATATCCCATGACACGCGAGGGTGTCCTAGAACCTAGGCCCTGATGCTCCCGCTGCACCACGAAGCCTGGCCGCTGGATCAGCCTGGGTGTGCGTTCTCCTTGCTGGATGAAGCCCTGTGAATGCACGTTCAGTTCTTGGGTCCTAGGTGGATCTCTCTTCATGTGATGCTGACGAGAAGCAGGTCTCGCGATTCTTGGAAGGCGGGCATGCACCCTGAAGGAGGAAGAGGAAGAAGATGGGGACGATAGAGGAAGATTATTTCTTAGAAAAAAGAATCTATTTCTCATTCATCCATCAAACCTTAGAAACAGGGTTTAAATAGTTGACCAAATAGGCTTGGCTCAAACTCAATAAAAACTTGCATGGACTAACCCAATGAGATTAAAATAATCTATAAGCCCGTGTACACCCGTGACTTGATATAATCTCAACCCTTAGACCCACACCGAGTCCAATACAAGTTAGCCCAACCTGGGCCTTGATAGCATCACACCAGGCCCAATAATCTTCACTTTTGTGCTTTAAGGCCTCAGCACATCCGTTGTGTTCATCGGCTGTGTCAACAAAACACACTTATGAAAATTGTTCCATGGAAGAACCTTGGTCAGTGCATCTGCTAGATTTTTTTGGTGTGTACCTTTATCAGCTCCCCCTCACCATAGACGATGCTTTCTTTCTGAGAGTATCCTTTGGCTACTAGTCTTGCCTTGTACCTGATAACCCCTTGCTCTGAAGGCCCTTTCTTGCGCTGATAAACCCATTTCCAACCAATAGGTTTCTTCCCTTATGGCAACTGGATCAACTGTCATGTGTCATTCTTGTGAAGAGATTGCATCTCCTTTTTTATATCCTGGACCCACCTATCTCTATCTTAACTCTTCATAGCCTTCTCATAAATGTAGGGGCCTTTATTCGCTGTCATCAGGGCATATGACACCCAATTCTCGAAGCCGTATCGAATTGGTGGTCGCACATTCCTTCTGCATCTGTGCAATACGATTCCAGTATCAGTCCTCCATCCAACTGCATCTTGCTGAACTTCCTGGCTTTTGTCCCCTCTGTTAGTCCTTTTCACCTGAATCTCAAATTCTCTTGGTCCACTAGCAAATAACATGACTATGTAGGAGGTCATCTGACTAGTGCTACCTTGCTGTACCTCCTGTGGTTCCTGCTATGCATCTGTGCCATCTCTTCTTTGAAGGATCGAGCTCTCATCAAAGGTCACATCCCTATTGATGACAACCTTCTTCTCCAAGGGGTCTCACAGCTGATACCCCTTGATTCCACGTGGATAGCCCAGAAATTTCATCTTCTTTGACCTGGTGTCCAGCTTGCTTCGCTCCCCAGTATCAACATGCACATATGCTGTGCATCCAAATACCCTCAGATAGTTCATGCTTGTTTTCCTTTCAGACCATATCTCCTCTGGAATGCCCTTATCCAACCTGATGTGCGGTGATAGATTGACCAAGTAGCTCGCTGCATATACTGCATCAACATAGAACATCTTTGGAAGCCCTGCCTGTAGCCTTAAGCATCTTGCCTTTTCTAATAGTGTTATATTCATCCTTTCAGCCACCCATTCTGTGAGAAGTTTTCATCACTAAGAAGTGGCTTTTAATCCCCTACTCACAAAAATTCTGGAACTTCCTGTTGGTGTATTCCCCATCATTATCTGACCTCATACATTTCACACTCATTTCCTGCTCCTTCACCTTAGCCTTCCAGATTTGAACTTGGTGAAGATCTCTAATTTTTCTTCATGAAATAAACCCATAGCTTTCTTGAGAAATCATCTATTAGGGTTAAGAAGTATTTGGCCCCATTTTTTGCAGAAACTAGGGCTGATCCTCAGACATCTGTGTACTAGCTCAAAGGTTTTGCACTCCTAGCTATGCTGATTAAGAACTATACTCTCTCTACTTTTTCATCTGACATGACTCATAAATCTTCATAACTCCACCACTTAGATTTGGAAGCAGCCCCCTCTTGCTTAGTTCTTTCATTCCCTTATCTTTCTTGTGGCCTAGGCGGTTATGCCACGTACACATCCTGAGAATCCTGTTCCACAGCTATTGCTTCAGATTTTTTGGTCACCATGGAGCCCTCCATCCTGTATAGGTTGTTCTTCAGCCTTCTTTCTCTCATCACCACCATAGCTCCATTGGAGATGTTCAGAACTCCACTCCTGGCATGACCGCTGAAGCTGTATTCAGTCTGCTCCAGGTATCCCAGTGACACTAGATTTTTCTTTAGCTCTGGAACATGCTTCATGTCGGTAAGAGTGCACACCATCCCATCAAACATCCTCACCCTCACTGTGCCAATCCCTGCCACCTTGCAAGGATAATCATCTTCAAGAGTCACACTTCCCTCATTAACCTCTGTGTAAGTACTGAACTACGACCGGTGGGAGTGTAATGATGATAACAAGCTGAATTCAAGGTCCACATCTCTGTGTTGTGCCTGTGACCATCTGATACCATCAAGAGATCATACTTCGTCTCCTGGTCTGCAATTATACTCAGTGACTCAGATCCTCTCTTTTCTCCCTTCTGATTTTTCACTTAGGACAGTCCCTCTTGAAATGTCCTATCTCGCTACACCTGTAGCACTTAGCCTCTTCTTACCTTTCTAGACTTTGATCGTCCCTTAAGCTTGCTTTTGTCCCTGCTTCTGCTTGACCTTTTCCCAACTGATAGACCCTTTTGGGAAACATTTTTCTTGGTCATCTTCTTTCTCTGCTTATCATTTGAAGTACCGAGATATATCTTCATAGAACAATGTCTCCTTCCTGTAGAGCAGCATCGTGATCAATGAGTCATATGATGTAGGTAGTGATACAATAGTAGAAGTGCCTTATCTTTCTTCTCCATTTTGACCTCGACATTCAGCAATTCGTTGCTCATTTAAGCAAACTCCTGGATGTGGGTCAGCATATCTTTATCTTCTGCCATCTGAAAACTGTAGAGGCGCTTCTTCAACATCAACTTGTTGCACATGTTCTTTCCCATGTAGAGGGTATGCAACTTCGTCCAAAGCCCTTTGGGATCTTCTCCTCCAGCATTGAATAGAGGGGCTGAATTTGCTAGACATCCTCTGATCGTTGAACATGCTTTCTTCTCCATCGATATCTATTGTTTGTCTGTCATCTCATCTAGCCTTTCCTCTAAAGCCATATCTAAACCTTGTTGTATAAGGTTCTCTACCCAGACTTTCCATATGGAGAAACTTTTTTTTCATCAAACTTCTCAAAATCTATTTTATGCTACTACCCATAACTAGCTCTCAACCAAAAATAGCACAAAAAATTTGAGAAAGTTGAGAAGTACCTTGATGAGGCCTTGCTGAAATTTTTTAGCCCTTTGAAGATTTCATCGCTGGAGAAATATTCTGAGCTTTCACCCTTCTTTGCCAATGATCATATTGGCGCAACGGTAAGCTATTGGACGCCTTACCTATTGGTCGCAAGTTTGAACCACGCTCTTAGCACCTTTTTTTCTAATCTTTTTTTTTGGTTGGTCCCTAGCTTCTTGAGATCCCACGAAACCCCATGGAAGTCGAGGAAGCACGTGCATTCATGGAAGTCGTCCGGATCCCATGGAGGGAAGCGTGCTCCGGTTCTACTCCGGTTCTTGGGCGTTCCTTAGGCGCTCGCATCCAGATCCCACGACACGCGAGGGCGTCTTGGAACTTGGGCCCCCATGCTCCCGCTGCGCCATGAAGCCTGGCCGCTGGATCTCAGCCTGGGCGTGCGTTCTCCTTGCTGGATGAAGCCCTGTGAACACACGTTCGGTTCCTGGGTCCTGGGTGGATCTCTCTTCACGCGATATTGAAGAGTAGCAGGTCCCGCGATTCCTGGAAGGCGAGCATGCACCCTGAAGGAGGAAGAGGAAGAAGATGGGGAGGAGAGAGGAAGGTTATTTCTTGGGAGAAAAGAATTTGTTCTCATTCATCCATCAAACCCTAAAATCAGGGTTTAAATGGTTAACCAAATGGGCTTGGCCCAGATTCAACAAAAACTTTCATGGACTAACCCAATGAGATTAAAACAACTCCCAAGTCCATGTACACCCGTGACTTGATTTAATCTCAACCCTTAAACCCACATCCAACCCAATACAAGTTAGCCCAATCTAGGCTTTAATAGCACCACACCAGGCCCAACACATCACCCCTCCTAAGGATTCAAGCTCATCTTTCTTCTACCTCATCTACCTTTGACCACCTCCACCATTGACCTGATCTGCCTCCGTCACTGACAATCTTCATTATCCATTTCCTCTTATCCTGTTCTTCTCATCCTCTTCTTCAGTAGTGAGCTCCCATCCTCTTTCTTTTTTTTCATTTTCTCTCCTCTTTTTCTTCTCCTCTAGCCTTCCCTCCCAACCGATTAGATGTAGTTAGGATCTATTTCCCTTTTCTTTTCCTCTTCTTATCTTCTTCTTCTCCTTCCTCTCTGCATAGCCTCCTTCCTCCTCTCCACATAGCCCATCAGCAGCATCATTGCTAGAACATCACCACTGCCTCCACCTCTTCTTCTCCTTCCCTTCCTCTCCTTATAGACCACTGTCACCATAGCCTACACCTCCGCTTTCTCCTCCTCCTCATTATGTTACTTTCTTCATATCCTTCCAGCACCTCCATAAGAAACACCACCATTGTAAGGACCACCACCATTACCTGCAACTCTGCCACCTCTGCTACTAACGGTCCCTCCAACCAATTTGAAATTTCTAACATCCTCCATGGCAATTTCTCCTTTGATCGGAAGAGTGGAAAGAATGTTTTTTCGAAACTTTATTGTAACAATTTCAATCTAACTCACATCTAGTAGGTTCTAAGAGATTGAGATCATTTAGTCTTGATCCCTCCTTGCCTCTCTTCGTCATGATCCCCTTTCTCTTCCTCTGATCAAGTTCTTCCATGTTCCTATAAATCTCACATGGTTGAGACTCCTTTCCCCACTACATATATGTATGATTTATTTTCTTTAAACTTCAAATATTTAGTGCCATGAATCTGTAATCATTATTTGATGTGTTGATGATTATAATGTATGTGGTTATTGTCAAAATTTTATAAATATTAATATCCTATCCATGTTTAAATGATGTATTTTTTGGAACAACAGTGATTGCCAAATAGGTATTCGATTTCTGGAAAGAGCTCCAATGACTACCAGACAGGATTTAGGTTTTCAATTTTCAAAAAAAAAAAAAAAAAGAAACTGAAACTGGTTTTGATTTCTGAAAAACCAAAAATTGGAAATGGGCAGCCATGACAAATGCTACCTTAACCGATGCATTTCCTCCTTTTCGTTTGCTCATTTTCTTATATAAAAGAGTTGCTTATATATGATTTTAATGGGGACCATATACTGCTGTTAAAGCCTTGACTTAAATTATCTAAGATGTCTACCCCACATAGCTTCAGAAAACCTTTTTAGACTATCTGAATATGCCATACTTGTCCAATAAGGCGGTATGCTTGATATCAAGTCAAAGCATCATCATTTCTATTGTGCTAGAACTATATTCATAAAGACATCTGTCTTTCATGTGAAACTTTTCTTAATATAATGTTTTTGAATTGGAGCATCAACAAGCACACATGCATGCATGCACACGTGCATATCTTTGAAGTTCTGAAATCAAGTAAAATATTATCATAGGACAATATAAAGCTCCTAAGAACTGATGTTTCAATTAGTCTTCATCTTTATGGAGGAAGATCATATCCGAGAGGGATTTAGTTGCAGTTTTTTCATTTGCACAATTCTTGGTTATGATCCATATGACAGGAAAGAGCATGGCGTCCATGACAGTTCTAAATTTTAGGTGTTGAGAGGGGAGACAAAAGATCTAGTTTTTTGTTCTGATTGGGCCAAAAGCACCAAAACAGGGTCATGAAACTCAAACCTTAATTGCTCAGAGCCTCAAAACTTGAGTGCTTACTGAGCCATGCTAGGAACTCAAATACTTTATAACAGCTTTGTTCCATCATATCCAGAAACTACTTTCAATGTGGCTGCTCTAATAGTTCATTAATTTAGAAATTTGGATCATAAGTTTTGGTCCCAATGGATGTTTCATTGTCTTGTTAATTATAAGGTTAGTCCTAAAACATAGTTGTCTAGATGGCCTCCAAAGACTCTCAATATGAAGCAAGTACTTGGTTATATCAAGTTGCCTTAAGTTTTGAGGTATGTTATTGAAGAAGATGGCAAACATTGTATCTGCAACACTAGGAGCAGATATGTTCTGTATGTTGACAAGGAACTGTGTGTGTGTGTCTGCTGGCAGGAAGGGTGGGGTAGTTTTTAAGGAGCACAAGTCATTCCACTTGCCCAGCATCTCTAGTTGGCTGCATGAAACTGTACAGCCCACTTCTTGACTATCTGTAGCATCAGCCAGGGTTTGGCACCAATTCAGATGGTTGGCACCACATTCTGAGCCGATTATAAAGCATTCCCGTACCTTGATGGATACTAACTTGGTTCATAGAAATGACCGACATAAATGAGTATTAATTTTTTGATGCCATATAAATTAAACAACATAATGGGTCATCTTGGAAGTAAAACAATAGAAAGTTGGAGAGCAAGATTCAAGTTTCAGCTGAACATATTGGTTTCAGCTGGGATGAATCTGAAACCAACTGAAAGTTCTGGTTTCAGTCAGTCTTGGTCCGTGCTAGTCAAATTTGGTTTGTTTTGGTCGATGCCAGTCTATTTGGTCAGTGTCAGTCATTTTTAGCAGTTTTGGCTGATTTGGTAGTTTCAGCAAGTTTAAACAGTTCCATTCAGAAATAATTGAAACTATCTCTTTTAACAAGAACACAAGTCTGATGATTTCTTTGATTCTCCTTTTCTTCAATTGCTTTACTTTGTTCTTTGCTAATTAGAAAGCATTACATATTGATATGACTTCTTAAATTTTATGATTTATTTAGAAATAAAATGAAAAATGAAGTGGTGAAAGAAAATGGTTCCTTATTTAGATGTTTTTTAATTAGGTTATTAAAATGAAATAAAGTGGAATATGCTTAGATGGGTTATTAAAATGACATGTGCATTGGATTTTTCTTGCTTGGATGTGTGATTAAATTCAATAGAATGAAATATGCTTTGATGAGTTTCTTCGTACTTAGATGGCAATTGGTTTTATACTATTATGGTACTAAATAGGTGTATTTAACTAATTCTATACTTCTGTTTGCTTGTTAATTTATCCTTCATCGAGTAATGTTTGGTAATATATGCTTTTAGTGCATTATGATGACCTACTTAATACATCAAGCCTCAAGTAGTTTGATATAACCCCCCCCCCCCCCCCCCAACCCAACCTGCTGCAAAAAAAACAAATCGAAACTATGAATTGTAATCCTATAACTCGCCTTGATTTCTTCTCTTTTTTTTCTTATTTTTCTAGTTTTGGATCTTTTCTGCTGAAATTACTGAAATAATTAGAAATGAAACTCTACCCAAGGGGAAGCAAAACCAAGCATTAACCTTATGGAGAGATTGTTTGTGTCCATATGTTCTCATGATCAATTTCTTGTGCACCAAAAATTGTGTTCTCTATTTTCTATTGAAAAAATAAGTCTCTGATATGGCGAATTGGCAGCTACCACCTGATAGTGGTGTAAATTTGTGCTAACAAGGCAAACTACTTGGTAAAGTAACATGAAGTTGCTGATAATTAGTGAAACTGTGTGCTGAATCCAGTTGAAGTTTGAGGCAACCAATTCAATAAAATTAATAGTTAGGCATGTAACTTGTGGACTAGGACAAACTTCATGCATCAGGAGGCTATCTGTAGCAACTTTCTGAGATCTTGTCTAAATAGGAAGAAAAAATCCTACATTCTAATTCTGTATTATACAACTAAGAATATATAAATAATTGTGATAGAATTTTCTCTCTCGAAGAAAAGGTGTTGCAGTAGAATTTTCTGTTAGCTAATTGTTGACCACTGTTGCTACCATTCACTGCATTAATCTTTTACTTATTCTAGCATATATCCATTTCCTATTTGTAGGTTGGATTATCTGCATTCGATCCTGATGCTTCTCTTGCGGTTATGGATCACCCAATTTTGGACCTCATCTATTACACTGTGAGTTATGTACAGTTTCTAGCTGAGAAACTGCTGCATCTTATGCTCTAATACTTTGTAAATTGCACTAAACAGCTGACTGAGATACTTCCTTCGGCACTTGTTCTATACATACTCCGCAAACTTCCTCCTAAACGAGTGTCAGCGCAATACCACCCTATCCAGTAGTGTAACTGAACGTTTGCACAAGGATTTTAGATTTATTGTATTGTTTACAGTTCTGATGGAGGTGGCATGATTGGGACTGGTGGGAGCTTTAGGTGAAAGACTCAATTAGGTGTCAAGGCTTTCTTCCATGGCTTTCTTTTGTGACTTTCAATGTGTTGTTTGATGCTGTAGGTATGAACAAGTGCACATTAGCTCAATTTGTATCAATATTCATTGTGCTTCCTAACGTTGAAATCTGTTTGTCTGTTCGGTTTTCTCCAAGTATATCTAGGTGTAAAGGCTTGTTGGATTGATAGGATATTTTTGTAATCTAATTAATTTAATTCACTATATGATGTGTTCGCTTCAAAGTGCCGGACTTTTTTGTCAGTTACCCGATTCTAATTACTATCTTATCATTTCTGTTCTACTCTATTGATATCAAACATCAGACGCTAGACTTGATATCATGCATCATATCTGTGCCATTTATCTTTAGTGTTTTGGGACCGTTGGCCATTATTACAAGTTTAAATGCTTTTCGAAGGCAATTAGGAAGAAAATGTGGTTTCTAAATGTTAGATCACAGGAGATCAAAGGATCATCAGATGATCTAAGGTCAGTAAGATGATCTCATTAGGTTACCAAATGCCTCTTAAGTGAATAACGGTATTTTCTCTGTTGGAATCTGTGCGAACAACAGGTATTCACCATGGAGAAAAAACGGGAGGCCAATAGGTTTTTGAAATCTCTTCAGAGGGGAAAAATGATACGGTAACACGGCTTTCCATGGCCTAGCTAGAGTGTGATAGCATCAAGAGGTCGTCTCTTGGTCTCTAGGCTTACAAAAGTATAGTTTTCACCTTACAGACTGGGTAAGGAAAAGGGAGGTTCAAATTTCTTCTAGCAGTAGCACACCAGCTGGAAGATGATACGAACGGCAAACTGCAACTCATGGAAGAACTTCACAAAATTGAAAGAAAGCTTAATTATCTCCTCTCTCTCTCTCTCTCTCTCTCTCTCTCTCTCTATTAAGACAGCTCAACACAAGAGAATGGAGACTTCTGTAGTCGTCCCTATGCTCCAAAGTGGATCAATCCATAGACTATCTCCAAAATTATAATTTCACTTAATTTTTCTAGCTTGAAAAACTCGTTCAAATTCAGAATTGGCCTCTCGTGTCTATAAATTCCTGTCACCAAGCCTATGGATAAGAATACATGCCTTAAAGCAGAGGCGGGCTGGTGGGAATCATGTATGCTTACTAGTTTAGTCATTTTCAAGGAGATTAGTGGAGTTTAGAAATTCCATTTTTCATAACTTGATTA
>UESW01003897.1:265630-398585 GCA_900491605.1 Calamus simplicifolius
AAAAAAAAAACTAAAGCTCTAGCGGATGCCTTAACACTGCTGGCCGTTGAAAATCTTCGGTTAAAATATCATGTACATTAGATCTCTTTTGAATCAAGAAATGTGATCCACTCTAAAAAACAAAAGCTCAAAACATGGGGCGACTAATTTGCAGCTTTGAGTTATTTCAATCAAACCCAGCTATAATAATAATATTATTATTATTTAAAAAGGTACACTTCAAACTTTCACTACTAATTTACATTCAACAGTCGAATTTTTGGGTTGTGATTAGGCCTTCATCTGAACTGCCACAAATTATGACAATGAGAATTACAATGAAACCAGAGAAAAATCTGGGAAGAGAGAGGCTGCAAAACTTGTCAGCAGCAAGATTAAATATGCTGTATTTTGAAGATGGTAGAAGTCCAAGAACTTTACATCTAGTCATTTCTTTTGAGTGCCATTTCACGATTAAATATGCTGTCATTCCTTTGAGTGCCATTTCACAACTAACCCTTTAGTTAACATTTTTCATGAGTCCCCTCAACAGTTAGACAACTGTTTTGCATAGTGATGAGCCTGCTTCGGTACACAGCAGTCAGCACACTCACGAATTGAATATACATGTGAACAGGGCGATGGATTAAATATAAAATGGTCATCAACTTCAAAGGCTAGATAAGTTGTTGGCCAATTCATGTGATGGATCTCAATTACCCCAAACTTTTAAGTTTGTACATAGAATATATACAAGATTGAGATATAATGTCACACGCTTAACCCTTGAGTCACTTCTATTTTAAAAACGATGGTCACTTTTCATTTAGAAGAAACTGAAGTGACTTTTAGTTCCTGCAGCACAAACGCTGAATGATGAGATTGAAAAGGAAGAGCATCAGGAGCCGAATTGGATCAGGTTTTCATGCAGCTTGAGTTCAGTCTGGGATTTTTTTTTTTTGAAAAAAAAAAATTAATTTAAGCTGTGGACTGGACTCAAATCTGATATATATATATATATAGCATTCAGCATCCTCAGAAACTGACTGCTAAATCATACGTCCATCCATTCATCGCATGTATGCTGGAAGAAAAATCTACTCAGTAAATCTTGGAAGTTCTCATTGCTAGCCTCTTTCCTTTGGTTTGGATCAGACCTTGTGCCGAAGACCGAATCTGGATCAACACATCTTTATCAAACTCATATCCTGTGGGAAATAAACGAAATGCCATCCCATCCTGCTCCAATTCGCAAACTTCATCCAGTGTTCTTCATTTTAGTGGAGCATGACATGGAATCTAGCGTCCTTGCAGCAAGAGGTGAACCGTTCAGCTCCTTTAGGGTTTTAAAAGCGAAGATACTGATGATCTCGTTGGATGACTTCGATGATCCAAGATCTCAGTTTGTCATGGTTGAGATGGAAAACGAAGTATGATTTTGTTTTCTTTGTTTCTTATTTCTTTTTGATCTCCACTAATATTTTAGAATAGAGACTGGAAACTATTATTAGCCGTGATTGAAGAATATCAGACGAGACAACTTTTGCATACCAGTTTCTGCTTGCATCGCACCTCCAACATCATTAGAGGTCTACTTAGGTTTAGTAGACTAGATCAAGATAATATTAATCATCTGAATTCAAGTGAAAATTCACTGTTGCCATTGATATTTGATGGCCCAATTTAAGGTGATGTCCGCATAATGGAATAGAGTGTTCCATACAGATTTTATGGTACCACATGGTCAAATTTTTTTTTTTTTTTTTTTTTGTGGCTAGTGAAAATAAGAAATCTTCTCCAAGCTCCTTCTTTTTCTCACTGCAGCAGAGCTCGCATTAAAGCTATAAGAATGTAAGCTTATATGGAGCCAACAAGAAGAATCCAAAGACAAGCCAATGAAGGGATCAGAGATCACAGATGTATACATACTCGGTGCATGGAAACTATCTAATTAAACTTGGTATTATTATCATGCAACAGTAATAAGTTCAACAACAGCAGCCATGTTTACTGTACAACCCTAGCACCAGAATTACAAGGACTAGAACCCTCCCCACCCACTCAATATACACAAGGCAGCAAGTCCAAAGAATTTGATACAGGTAGCAAGCAGGAACTAGAATAATCGTGAAACACGAACAGGCTCAGCAATAATCAGACCTGGTATAGTTTGGAGGTAGGGATGGGCATCTCTCATTCATGTGAGGGTATGTCTGTATGGTGTTGTACTGAGGCAATTCCATTCGATACGGCCCATAATTTGACAGAAAGGAAGTTTCACATTGTCATCTTTGTTGCACCACTCAGGCAGGCGGCTTGAGTTGGTCTCGAAAAAGTTGAGGGTGTAAGCATCCTTTATCTGCATGTCATGAAAATAGCCGGTTGTGAGAAATATTCAAATCCCACTTGCTGTGAGGTGAGAAAGTCCTACAGAGAAAAGAGCAGTGATATACATGACTTCCATTTTGAAGATTTTATGCAGAATTCAAAGACTTTTAAGCTGGCTGAATGATTGATATTGATGCCCCAATAATACATAGACAATAAAACAACAAACATTTCAATATGCATTGTTGAATCAATTTGATATAAATAGATTCATGTTTTTTAGGCAGTTTGGCAATACAAAATTTTAACAAGGCTAACAGTAGAGTTTTGTTTTGACAAAACCAGCAAACCCATGATATCTTGCAATCAGTTTATGCATGTCCAGGTATGCATGTACACATGTATTTGTACGAATTTACCCTGGACAATGTTATAATCAATATGTGCGCACATGCAATGTGTGTAGGTTCTCAACAAGAGCAGTAACATTACAGTATTTATACTAGTGGTAACAATCAGCCCTCCCAAGAGTATTCTAGCCCAACTCACTAGTGATGACTTAAAATTTGTTAGACAAAGTAGATTCAGGGATAAGCTTTTCGGTCATCCCAACAGCCCCTAAAAGTCAGATTCTAATTCTAAGTACAAAAAAAAAAAAAAAAAAATTCCTTGAAAAAGAAAAAAGATAGAACAGCAATCAAACAGCACAAAAAATATCTACATTACCCGACCGAAAAAATATGACAATGCACATTATGACCCAGTTTCTGTAGCAAATTTGAGCAAAACTTACAGTGAACTCAGTGACTTGTATGTTGCTGGCAATTGGATCAAACAGCCCAGCTTCCTTGTACATTACAAGAACAAAAGCAATACAAGAGGCTGACTTCCCATCAATGTAGACCCAATCATCTTGTTCAGGAATTGTTAGCAATTTGTCAAAAGAAATCCCAAGCTTTTCTGCTTCAACCATAATCGCTGGCAGATCAAGACCCTGCAAAATTCTAGTTTTAATAACCTTAAAAAGGTATCTGAAAAGTAAATGTACACATCCACAAAAATGAAACTAGACTTTGTCTATATTCAACAATAAACTATGGAAAATTATAAAAAATAGAGTCGTAGAACTATTATTGTTCGTCTAAAGAATTTCAAGCTACTTAGGTCATCCACAAATAGTAGCTGACCTTTGGATTTTTCTAGGCAACGATGACGATGCTGCATCAATGAAAGAAAACAGCCTTCAGTCTTCCATTTGAGTTTTCTGTGATGCAAGGTAATATGAGTGAGTCCTGATTATCATATATCTTCTTCCTCGTCCTCTTTTCTTCTCAGGCATGAGTCTGAATTGTGTTTCAAGATCACACCAGAGTGATTCCTGATATTATCTCACTTCCCTTCTCTCTCCCATCTACTCCTTTTATAGTTGTCAGCACTTTTCTATTTTCTATATCTAATTTAGCTAAAATCCTCAATCCATATGTTAAAATCTAATCACCTGTTGCATATTTTCCGTTAGAAGACTAACAATATAGCTCATACATCAACAACTCAGATTTAAATAGAAAATCCAATCAAATCTAGAATTTGTCCTAGTGGAATAATGTCTAATATAATTCATCTAGATTGCGCTTACAAGGTTTGGTCCTTTCTAAGTGGAATAGCTGCAAAAGGAATTTATATATTTGACATTGTATTAATTTCAAAGCTGCTCTCAAATGCCTGCAAGCTACCTAGATCTCATATAAATATATATATATCGGCTATCTAAAATATCTTATAAATTAGCTAATAGTATGAATCTTCTTTTCACACCATTTAGGTATAATGATGACTTCCATAAGGATACCATTAATATAGCTTTTAATCATAAGTAGCACTGGCCTAATTTCACAAGGTTCACCACATCATTAAAGTGTTTCATGTTGCAAACCACTTTTTAGCAATGACTAAATGCTATCAAGGCCATGAAATCATCATTTACAATCAATAAGCCACATTAGCATCTTAATGGATTCAGGAATTGGCCAGCATACCCCTCACTGATCCATACAGCCCACATAGCACCAGCTGCAGTATACAATAGTATATACTGTTGCAGCCAGGACAAGTACAGGCCTTTAGCTCAGTATTTCAAACCTCAAGCATGATTACCCATGCTCTTGTTATTGTTCAATAAGATGGATCTGCTAGAGATATCATCACATAGTGATATCGATATTAACACATCATAGAAAAGCCATCAAACAATGAATGCTCAGAATTTAATACTTCAGTGACCATTGTAGCAAGTGCAAATTTGATTTCTTTTTTGGTAGATATATGCATCACATATATGCAGCCCACTGATCAATGAAAAATGGATAGGCAATAAATTAGGTCAAGTATTGTTCAGGTTGGGTTGATGCCCATGCCAACATGAAGCTAGACAAGATCATGGTTGACCTAATAACAAGTCTCTGATTTAAGCCAAGCAACCAAACCAATACTCTACTCAACTCATCTAAGCATTTTCCCAGCTACAAGCAACCAAATCAATAATGAAGTTAAAATTCTAATCTCTTACCTATTTGGCTATGGTGGAGTGAGGTTGAAAATTTGGTGTTACAACCTTCAACTTCAAGAGGTAACCTTGGAGTTGACGCCTTGCTGAAGATTTAAAACAAATGAAAGAAGAGGAGTGTAAGCCCCTACTCATTGATTGGGTTGGGGGGGGTGGTGGTTGTAGAGGAGGAGGCCAAATGAGGGGCAGGTATACCTCACTCATATCCCTGAAATAAGCCCAACTCAACTCTATACTTACAGCTATTACAGCTATGACCCAAATGTTTCATATCCCTACAAGGAGCCAAAAAAACTTCTGTCTGAGGTCATGATGCTTGACCAAGCACAACCAGAATTGTATATTGCATGACCAATCAGCCCAAATTGTGTCAGAAAAGGAGGTTCAGAATTGAAACTCACCACAGGCTAACTGCTATGATGAAATCCTACTAGATTAATAACAAAAAAAAATAACTTTCATGTCCATGCTAGTTGCATATTAGGAGACTACCGATTACCAACACAAACATTTTCATCAGTTACACATTGGACATCCGTAAAGGTGAAGATTAGTATTCTCATACAACAACACAACAATAACAAAAAAGCTTTAATCCCAACCTAGTTGGAGTTGGCTACATAAATCCTTTTTCTCATTCTGCTTAATTTAAGGCCATAACTTTTGGTGCTTATTTCACTACAAAAGCAAACCATCCATGAAAGACAAAAGGCTTTTTCATTTCTTTGTTTTTTCATAAGAAAAAGTTTGACAACAAAACCATTATAACATGAACATATAAAAAGAAGAAAATGGCCAACAAGATGCCTGGATGGACAAACCTCAGTGCCAAGTCGCTTGTTCAGGGCTTCATTCCACAAGTTAGAAGAATAGTCTGGCTGGAGCTTACTCCAGACTGTCATAACAGAAGCAACCTATGTTACATCATAGTTAGTAGTTAGCACTTACTTTAAAGAAAAAGAAAAAGAATAGGAACAAAAAAGCGAGAAATTTTTAATTGACGCTATAACAGTTTAACAGTGGGTAAGTCTTATTTATATTTAGAAGCTTTAAACAAAAATCGCCTAAGGAATACATTGCATGCCTGAAGAAACAGTAAAAATTGCAAGTTCAGAGATACCAAGGAGTGAAAAATTTAGGTATTTGGATCAGTTATCCAGCAAGAAGGTGAAAAATGAAGATGTGAATCATAGAGTTAAAGCAGGTGGATTAAGTGAAAGAGTGCTTCGAAAGTATTGTATAATTGATGCATCCCATTAAAATTGAAAGAAAAATTCTATAAAACAACTATTAGGCTAGCTATGTTATATGAAACAGAGTGTTGGGCAATACTGAAACAACATGTGAATAAACTAAGTGTAACATAAATGCACATATTAAGATGGATATGTGGTAAAATTTTAAAAAATAGAATTAGAAATAAATATATAAGAGAAATGATAGGAGTAGCCCCAATTGAAGATCAAATAAAGAAATCGATTACGATGGTTTGGACATACAACGAAAACCTTTAGATGCTTCAGTTAGAAAGAGTGATCTTTTAACAATTCATGGCAATAATAGAGGTAGAGGTAGACCTAACTAATATGGACAAAATAATTAAAAGAGATATTATTTGTAATTTGAATATCGACTTAGCCTGAACAAAGTAGAGTGGAGGAAGCAAATTCATGTAGCCGACCCCATGTAGTTGGGAAAAGGCTTAGATGAGTTGAGTTGAGAATACATTGGATGCCTAATTGAGGGAATCATTTTGCTGGAGGTTAATGTTATGAATAATAAAAGCCACTCTTGTGTGGTATAAGGAAACTGCAACAAGAAGCCTCTTCAAATTTATGGAGTGAGCCCTATTTTAGGGTACCCCATAAGAAAATTCAGTAAGCAACAAATGGTCCTTCAAACACAAATTAACTTTCAAACTTAGCTATAAGTAATTAGACTATCCTGGCAGATTGTAGACCTCAAATTGGCTTCCATCAGAGAGCGCCATATGGCCATGTTTAGTTTCCCATTAGAAAATTAATTTAAGAGAAACAGTAGAATACAAGAATCAGAACACAAGAGAAAGCATACCTACACACGTGCAGCTATGATATTTTAAAAGATAATGCACCAGTACGTCAAAGATGTACTGCTTGTATGGATTGCAAATCAAAGATTGGATCTAAAGAGGCAAAGGTGAGAGCAAAGTGAGCAAGTTCATAGAATAAGAAAACCATGAGTCAGTATATAAGAATCAATAGGCAAAGTGGCAAGCTGTAATGCTATTGAAGATATTCTGATTTATTCAGAATAACATGAAAATTAAACGCATTATCAAATCAAAACTAAACAATAACATTTTTATTTCAAGTTATCATAAATCTAGAGAACACCTGTAACAAAATATATCAGATAATATTTTAAATTAAAAATAATCTGAAACAAGGATTCCAATCCCACGAGATGGGGCTGTCCCTAGTCCTGTCCTGACACCCAGGATGATGGATGTCCCATCCCATTCTGGTCCCATCTTGACACCTAGGGCAATGGTATGCCTTGCTAGTCTGAAGAATCATGTGATTATGGCTTGCCTTAACTAACATTGCCTCAAAAAGTCATCAAAATGCTTGGACATACGAGTGGCTCCTCCCAAAATTGGATACATAGATGACTTTCAGCAAAGGCATTTACCCGCAAGATATAGTAATAAATTAAAATATCCTAAAATATGCATAAGAAACCAACAAATTTACAACTTGATCAAAAAATGGAATTATATGACAAGGTATAAGAAATATCATACCAAATGTGCATCCAAGGGTGGTGGATAATTCCCACTTATAGTATCTATCCAGCTGAAAATCATATTATGGTAACCATAAGGCTTCCCTATCATGCTTTTTGCATACTCCCAAGCTGCAGTAGAATTAAATTTGGCTTGAACATCTGGACGCAGGGGAAGAAATGCGATATGGGGATTTGAATCATCTTTGGTTTGCTCATAGTCCCACCACTCTTCCCATGGCATAACAACAATAACATCTTCTCCCTACAAAGATAGAAAACATAAGCTTCATCACTCATCAGACAGTGAACAAAAACCGTATCATGCAAAGCATGATCAAGAAACTTGTAAAAACATCAAGCAACAGTCTTGTGTAGAAGTTATCAGAACCACTGAAACCCGGGGGGGGGGGGACCTTGCAAAAGAAAGACAGCTTTGAGTCTAAGCTACAAATTAAAAATAAGGACAACAGGAAACTTGACCACAAAAATATACCATCAATGCTTGCTATCTTTCATGTGTAAACCAAGCACCACTTGATAGCATGAATTATAAAACTGGCATAAAATATTAATAGTGTAAGAAGCAATATTCTGAAAAGGCACCAATAAACTACAACAACATATTTACAATGCTCCAAGAAAATATGTGAAGATGCATTTCAGAGTCACAACCGAACATAAGACATGGAATTTTGACAAATCATGCAAGATGGCATACCAATACATAATATATACTAAAAATTATATAAGCGTGTTGATGACTATGTAAAACCCTTTCTATTCTCAAAATACCCCTATCTCAGAGTACAATTATTAATATTTCAACAACAGCAGCAGCAACAACAAATCCTTAATCGCAAATTAGTTGCAGTCGAACAATTATTAATATTTCAAATGTTCAAAATTTTCTTATCCTCTCCCAGAACACTCCTAAACTTCTATTCCCTAAGTATGCCCACACAAGATAAAATAACCTAAATACCTAAATCTATCACAATTTAGTCCTTGGAACTTCTTAAAGCAAACACTCAGATTAATAACATAAAGAAGAGTGGCCCATGGCCCTTGATTTTGCTCACAGAAAAGTCTACAGTGCCACCGCAACCACATAATGAAGCACTAACCTTTTCTCACCTCAACCCTTTTCGACTGCACTCAAAATTTGTACATTAATTCCCAAGCAAGTTAGGGATAGACCCCCTAAAATTATTGCCCTGATGATACATCCCACCATGAGAGTACCCTCTATCATGGGAAATAATCAATAATTCAAAACCATACAAGGACTTTTGCTGCTGGGAGCCTAATTTTATTAGGTCAAAATGAATACATAATGAAAATTAAGTCAGTAGATGTGATGAACTCCCAAAAGAACAAAACAAATTTAAGCCCCCATAGGTCAATTGAGTCTTGCAATTTATAAAGAGATTTAGTGATAGATCTACCTCAAAAAATTTTAAAAATGCTAGATTTGAACATTTTTAATATATATATATATATCAGTATATTTAGACTCTAAGTACTTTCAAGAGAAGAGGAAGAGAGAGCTCATAATCCAAAAGGCGAAGGTGTCATAAATACATTAGAAAAGAAGTTAATTATGAATTAATTAGTTTAAAATTGAAATGGTTTCAAATTTAAATTTTAGTAGCCATATGCATCTGAATGTTTGTTATAACTAGTGTGTACATATATACACATATATGTTGAGTTTGACTTGGCTATACTTTAAAAGATCTATACTCAAGTTTGATCAAATCTTGATTTAGATGATGGAGGTCTCACATAAATGATCCAAGCTATTGGATATGTTCTACCATCTCTAAAATGCTTACACATAAATAATCATATGATCTACAGATCCTTAGCTCATGCATTAAAAGGTCAAAATAAACATGAATCATTTATATTATTTAGACTGTCTAATTTTTTAACCACTTTGTATATTGACAAGGGGTCTCCAAATCATATGATATTTTATGTATAAATATTTCACGGATAGTTGATCGCTTCCAATAGCTCAGATCATTCTTGTGGGGCCTCTACAATATATATTTATACCTGACTAAATCTAAGTCAAGATAAGTGTATCCAAATGATAATTTACGTACGTAGTGTAGATAAAAGAGAATGAATTTATAAGCATCCAAATGAATTTTCTTCTATATAATTAGAAGCATGGATGCATGCATGCACACATACACATTAGTAGAAGATAAACTTATGCTCAAGCTAAACACATTTGTATGCATAAATCTTGAGATAAAAGTAATAGGATGTGCATAAGTGAAAATGCTCATATGTATGATGCCCATAATTTAACACTGATTCTTTGTCACAAAAAATTTTCATGTATATGTTCATTTTCAGAATTAGTGAGGATTAGAAGCAGCATAGAAGATAATTAGCATAAAAAATATATAAAGCCACATTCTCATATAGGTAAAATAAGGCATAACTGGAGTTGTTAGCTAGAAACAGCTGATAAAGTCTAACCTTCTCATTTTCATGACCAGACTCTCCAACAAAAAGCTTTCCTTCAGAGTCCTTTAGGAAAACTGCACTGTGACCAGCATAAGATCCAGTAACCCATTTCTCTAAAGTCTCAAAACCACCCCAGCGCCCCCGAATTTTTGATAAAACTAAAAGATCTCCCGAGTGAACATCATCAGCATTAATAGTTGAAACCCATGGTTGTGGTCGCTCCTCAAATGTCGCCCCCATATGCTTCTTTAGAAAAGCAAGATTTGAGTTTTCGCCCCATGCAGTATTTGTAAACAAAGGAAAAACCTCCCACAGAGCTCGAAGGGTTCCAATCATCCCTGACTGCATAAGGAATATTGATATTCCATTGTTTTTCACCTGATGTCATCCAAAGTTTAGAAGAAAAAAAAAAGCCTTCTTTGACAATGAAAATCAGGAAGTAATGCTTTCTTTGTTAGACCTAAAATTCAAGTATTTACAGCATGAACTTACATATTCATACTCAGCTTCTCCCTCCCACTCATCAAAATTCAGAGTATGTTCTCGAGATAAAAAGTAGTAATCCCATGTTACACGAAATGGAGTTGCAAAGATGTAAAGATCTAGACATGTCCAACTATGCGCATTGCTGGTCTGGACAGGAAATGAAGACAGTATTAGCTACACAGGTTATTTTAGCCAAAAGCCATGTCAGCATAGAAAATTGATTCTAGCCAAAAACCATGTCAATAAAAGTTACAGCATTGGTGGACATCGAATAGAAGTTACAGCATTGGTGGAGATAGCTTCCATTTCAATATCTCAGCGTGAATTATGATGCTATTGATAAGGAAGCAGACAAAAAAACTTTCACCGCAATTCAAGTGTTCAACTTACAAATCAGCTAAAGTTGGTGATTAATTGCTGAGGCTACTAGAGATAAGGGTTTTGCTTTTGTTTTTGGATTTCCTGGCGACTAGGATGGGGGTGATTTGGTTTTTAACTGAGCCTAATATGTTACCTATTCATTTCTGCATTTCCTGGGGCAATTAACAAAAGTGCACATATTTTTCATTAATGTACATTATAAATTTTGTCTTAAAAAATAAGGCTTGTTGGGCTTTGCCTGATCATTTCTTTCAAAAACTTAAGACATAAAAATAGAAGAATCGCATACCCAAATATTCCCAAAATCCCCCAAAGACCCGCAAGAATCGGAATTTGCCTTTTGACCAAAGATCTCCAAAGCCAGTGAACATAACAGCAGAACAGCAAAACTAATAATAAAATTGAAAAATACTACCCCATAAACTAGCTAATCATAACAAATTCCACCCGACCCCACGAAACCAGTCATCCAATTATAATACCCAAAAAAGATAGGAACCTGCTCCTTGGCCCAGGGAAATCCACACTAACACAGACAAGGGGGAAGCACAAAACTCATAAACTAGATAATATCAAAGAATCTATAGCTCAATCGAGCCAAATCCCCTCAAAAAAAACTTACAAAAAAATCAGAACTTTCTCTTCACCCAAGCTTAAAAACCCCAAAACAGTGCATGAAAGTTTTTTTTTTTTTCCCCCTTCCAAACCTTGATGCGGAGAGTTCCGCCGCCGAACGGGGTGCCGCTCTTGTTGTGGAACTCCAGCCAGGCCCGATTCTTATAGAAGCAGGCGCCCTTCCACTCAAGGTCGTCGTTGGTGGAGGAGGCCGCGCCGACAAAGGTCGGGAGCAGGTCGAGGGCGCTGCGAAGCGACCGAAGGATCGGCCATGAGACGCTCCTCGGAAGCAGGGGAAGGAAATCCGTCAGGCGAAAGGGAGCCTTCCAAGACCCATCTCCCCAGTTCGGAGGAGGGTGGGAGGAAGACAAGAATAAGAGAAAAAGAGCGATAACAAGAAGAAGAATGAGAGGATTTGAGAGGATTTTTTTGAGAGAGAAACGCGTCATAGCTTTTGGAGCGGAGACGCCGGGGAGCGTACCGAAGGAACGGGGTGCTCGAGTTTACTTACATAATAAGTTTTATTTATTTTATTCATTTATTTTGCAACAAAAGAGTAATGACAACGAGAAAAAGATTTTGAGACGCAGAAGAAATAGATGACCCTCGAATCTCTTTTTGATTCGCATACGTGGACTGGATTCCTGTGTCTTTTTTTATTTTACTTTTTTTTAATCCTCTTCTTTCCTTTTCTTTCTCCTCCTCCGAGAAGAGAAAACGGGAATCTAGATTAGATTTAGCGGTTGCATGGATTGACTGCCCTGTTCTTGATCGCAAAAGAATCCGGTGCCGGGCCGCCGTCGCCCAACATCAACGTCAAGTGACACGCTACAAGACATGACCATTGCAGGAGGCCGACAGCATGGTAAGAAGCGTCGCTTTTTGGAAATTTCACCTTGGAATATTTCAAAGCTTTGACATGCGTTAAAATTTCCTATTGGAATCATATAAAATGAAGAACATAATTATGCTAAAAATATATTAATTTTTTCATGGTGCAACTAGAAATATATTATATATATATATATATATATATATATATATATATATATATATATATATATGGTGTGTGCAGGCAGATTATATTCAGAAAAAAATATCTCAAAATAAAAATAAATCAAGAATCTGATCTGGGATGCGGTTTACACCACTACCTAAAAGAGAACTGGTCCCCCTTCTCGTGCGAAGAAAATAGAACTTCAACTCTCCTCCAAGGTACAATCCGAAAGTCAGATTCCTACATCCGTTGGCGGCACATCTCATAGAACCTCAACTCTCCTCCAAGGTACAACCCGGAAGCCAGATTCCTACAACTGTTGGCGGCACGATCTCAACGGATGCGATCAGCGATCTTCAACGCAATCTCAAAAAAAAAATATAAAATATAGAATTGTTGTTGTAATCTCCCCCAAAATTTTTAACCTTTCAAAACCCTATTTGTAGATTTTTTTAAAAAAAACGATCGGATTTTTTTTTTAAAGCGTTTCATTTTTTTTAAGGCCGAGCATTTCAAACGGCCGAGCGAAAAACGGGCGTTGTTTTTTTTTTTTGCTTTTTGTTTTTAAACGTCGGCGTTTGGTTTCCAAACGGCCGAACGTTAACAATTCCCCACAAAAAATAAAAATAAAAAAAAAATAATAACCAAATAAATTAAATTCAATAAGCAATTTCAAAACTTTAAAATTTACTGTGCTTAGTGCAAGTACCTTCTAGGTTTGAACTTGCATTTAGTATAAAATACACACAGTATGAAGATGAGCTGATCATAATGTGGGTTAGCGCTATCTAGGCCATGCGCTTGCCTTGATTTTCATGAGAGTTACTAGGGATTCGCCCCGGTCCCATAGTCGCGGCCTCACGACTACTCTCACTAAGGTAAATCCTCCAAGGGTATGTGCAACGAAATCATACCTCGCTGAATTTACAGCCTTGGATCTATTAAGAGCTATGCTCAATAAGGTAGATCCTCCAAGGGTACATGACCTCGCTGAATTTATAGCCTTGGATCTATTAAGAGCTATGCTCAACCTAACCGTCACAATAAAGACCACACCATAGGGATGGGATGGAGACAAACTCCTAAAGCGGTGCTATCAGAGATCGTTTCCCTTTGAACCTTAACCATGGGGTTGCCATGACGGTAGGGGTCCACTCTGGTGACTAATATATGGGCTTAAGTCCCATCCCCCTCGATGTCTCAAAAACCGCAGCCTTCGAAAGGCCTTTGGTTAAAAGATCCAAAATTATGTTTAGATCTTACAAACTGCAGTGATATTGATTCTTTCATTTTTTTTCTTATAGATTTATACCTGATCAGGATATGGGCAGTAATGTCCATTAGATAGAGAAAGACTAATTATGCCACATGAATACAATAATTGACCATGCTACTTCACAAAAGAACCAAAATATAATCTACAAATGAACATCATAGACTTGCATAGCATAGCAGTGAATTCATGAAATTGTTTCACTACCCATAATCTATATTATGCACCATTACCCCCACAATATGGGACTACTACGTCACATCATCAGGAGGCTCAACTGATGGCATTAAACATTTTAACTTTTTCCTTTTGTCATTCAGAATTAGCTAAAAGAAACTACCAAACTAGCCATAGATAAGACCAACCTTATTTCAGCAAATAACCATCACTGTCACCTTAATAACTATATATATATATATTGATTGCAACAAACAGTACAAAATTTTAGTAAAGCAAAAAATGATCCCATGACATAACTAACAATCATAACATTATACACTGTAATTCACCAACATGAGAAGATATGGACGGGATTCATAGATGAACGCACAAAAAAAAATAAACTATTTAATATGAATAACAAAACACCAAAAGAAGAAGCACCAAAAAGCCATAAAATATTTTTTTCTTTTATATTTAAATTATGATAGGATCTGATAAAGATTCTGTTTCTCCCTCTCAAAGAAGCAGACTATTTATTCAGATCAAAAGGCAAATGAAAACAAAAAAGATAACAACATTTGAACCCACGAAGAGATCAGATTACATCTCAGATCGCATCCAAAACCAAATCTCAGATTTTCTACTTCAGTTAGTTCGGCTTGCAGAGCTTTGGTTCTAGGGCCTTCAAGATGGAGATCCTCAACAAGCTCAAGAATCTCGATGCCTATCCAAAGATCAATGAGGATTTCTACAGTCGGACATTCTCGGGAGGCCTCATCACCATCATCTCCTCTATCGTTATGCTTCTCTTATTCATCTCCGAGGCTAGACTATATATTTATTCAGAAACAGAGACTAAGTTGATAGTAGATACCTCAAGAGGAGAAAGACTACAAATCAATTTGATATTACATTTCCATCCCTTAGTTGTTCGCTTATTAGTATTGATACCATGGATGTAAGCGGGGAGCAGCACTATGATATAAGGCATGACATCACAAAGAAAAGATTAGATCATTCTGGTAATGTTATTGAGTCAAGGCAAGATAGAGTTGGTGCACCCAAGATTGAAAGGCCTTTACAAAAGCATGGAGGAAGGCTTGAGCATAATGAGACTTATTGTGGTTCTTGCTATGGTGCAGAAGTGTCAGATGATCATTGCTGTAACTCATGCGAAGAAGTTCGTGAAGCATATGTGAAGAAAGGATGGGCCTGAGATTTGATCGACCAGTGCACAAGAGAAGCTTCATCCAAAAGGTCAAGGAACAAGAAGGGAAGGATGCAATATTCAAGGGTTCTTGGATGTCAATAAAGTTGCTGAAATTTTCATTTTGTGCCTGGAAAAAGCTTCCACGGATCTAACATTCGTGTGCATGACTTATTGGCCTTCCAAAAGAAAGTTACAATATAAGCCACAAAATAAATAAACTATCCTTTGGAAAGGAGTTTCCAAGTGCTATAAATCCACTTAATGGTGCACAGTGGACACAACAAGCCTCATCTGGGATGTACCAATATTTCATCAAAGTTGTTCCTACAATTTACAGACACATAAGAGTACACAGAATTCACTCAAACCAGTTCCCTTTAGATTGTTAAAAACATATTGATTTCTTCATGCTTGCAGCTAGGTATATATTAGTATACATAAATATATATATGTATATTAAAAAAATATATGTGGTGTGTGCGAGGCAGATTATATTCAAAAAAAAAATATTTCAAAATAAAAATAAGTCAAGAATCAGGCCTGGAGGCGGTTTACACCACTGCCCTAAAGGAGAACTGGTCCCCTTCTCGTGCGAAGAAAATAGAACCTCAACTCTCCCAAGGTACAATTCGGAAGCCAGATTCCTACATTCGTGGCACGATCTCAACGGATGCGATCAGCGATCTTCAACGCAATCTTCAAAGAAAAAAATAATAAAATAAAATTATTGTTGTAATCTCCCTTCAAAAATTTTAACTTTCAAAACCCTATTTGTAGATTTTTTTAAAAAAAATGTCGATTTTTTTTTTAAACAGCCAAGCATTTTATTTTTTTTAAAAAAAGATCGAGCGTTTTAAACGGCCGAGCAAAAAATGGGCGTTTTTTTTTTTTTAACGTCGCGTTTGATTTTCCAAACGGCCGAACGTTAACAAATTATACATATGAACATCAAAAAATTAATAAACAAATAAATGTTGCATGTTAACTTGTTTCATCTTGAGTGAAAACTTCGCTGATAATTACCGCTGCATCTTCCGACGATAAAAGAGCAAACTGTCCGAAATATTTGACAGAAAAGATCTACTTTACCACTGCTTAATCCAATGGCAACCGATCCGTCATCCAGAGATATGTTCAGAGGACTGATAAGGCACCATCGTTGGATTAATTATCCGCAGCAGTCCAACCACAATTTATTTAGTATTAAATATTTTAATAATTAAAAATCACTAAATAATTATTATGTTTATATATCATGACAATAATAAATCATCTTGCATTCATTATTAATAATATTTTTAAAAACTTATTTACATGATTTTTAAATATTGTCATATTATATTAAATCTTAGTCTTTAAATTGATATTTCAAATATTTATTAATTTAGCTAGTCAAGAATTAAAAAAGAAAAAATAATATATATTTCAAAAAAATGAGATTTGAGAGATAATGTGTGTATGTGTGATTGAGAGAGAGAGAGAGAGAGAGAGAGAGAGAGAGAGTGATTTGAGCTAGAGAGGCATGCATATGTGAGGGTCTATTGTGTGTATAGTATTTTTGGTGATCTTTTCTATTGATAGATAGATCTTTGTAAAATAGGACTCAAACTTTTAAAAAAATCCTAAAGTTGAGAAAAATTTATGAATACTTTCCATCTATTAACATGTTTGGATGGGAAATGAATCAAGGTCAAGCTTCCTTGAAGCCTTGAATTAGGTCAAAGATTGTTTAGGTTAAGCTTCACCTTGAAAATATGGTTTGAATAAATTTTCAATTGGATCCAAGATGATGCTTAGCTTAGTCTAGGCTTGGCCTAAAGTTCAAGTACAACTTCTATGCTTTAGTCTAATGTTGGATTTGGATCTTAATCGAAGCTTGAATTTATTATTAGAATCTTTTGCTAGGAATCATTCAAGCTAGGCTTTAAATATGTTAGGACAATCAAGGCAATAACTTTGATTCAATGGAGCCAATTTGGGTTAAACATAGCCTTTGAACCTAATAGGCTTATTCAGGTGTGGTCTAGATTTAGATGGTGTTCAAGTTGGAATTTAGAAAAAAAAAAAATTTTTAAACCATAATCAAAGTATGAAAAAAGTTTTCAAACCATGCTAAAGCATATATATGGCCTTGGTTTAACTCGAACTCTATTAACTGTATATGTGAGATATATAAGTCATTTAACTAGAAATGGGCTCATGTTGCCTTATGGACCATATGGACCATTGATTGGTTTGATAGAAAAGTCTTACTGCACCGAAGGGAAAATGTCTTGTTGCATCGTCCTCAGTGCAGCAAGCATGCATGCATTGACCGCACGGATTGACCGCTTGCGCGTACCAGATCCAATGGATCTTGTAGTACACCGCACACAAGGCGACATGCGGATGATCAATCTCCGCGTCGGTGCGTGCTTGTTGTACCGAAGGACGGTGCAGCAAGTCTTTTCCTTGATTTGATTTCAAGTTGGGCTATATAAGCTAGACCCAAGCTAATTTGGGCCAGATCTAAGGCTAAAATTAAAGCTTTTTTTTTAAAAAAAAGATCAATTTTCGATCATTACCTAGCTTGACTGAGCCTAACCCTAACTCAACTTTAGACTTAAAACTAAAGAAAGTTCAAAATATTAATCCTTAGTTAGGCTCAAATGTTGTTTGAATCTATATTCAAACCCTAACAAGTAATAAATCTTTTAAATTTTTTATCTACTATGCAAGAATAACTCTCCATATCATGTTATATTTTCTTTTGCTTAAAAATCAAATAATTTAAAATCATTATCTTGCTTTCAAATGATTAAGTTTAATTATTTTAATATTTTTAAAATTTTAGATAGGTACTTAAAAATTAGATTAAATATGCCGATCCTATTTTTGATCAAACATATTATTACGGTTAGCTCAATTGCGCTTTAAGTTTGAACTGAGCTTAGGCTTTTGAATCTAAGTCCAACTCCAAGCCAAGAGAGAGTTAATAATAATAATAATAATAATAATAATAAAAAAACTAGGTTCAAGAAGGTGCATGACCTCATGTAGGGCAGCTTGCTTTGCCCTCACAATTTATCAACCAAATAGAAGAAAAAAATGTGAACCTTTTACAAAAAAAAAAAAGGCATAGGAGAAAGAAAAAGTACTAAATCAAAACTCTTTCAATAGTCCTCTGCCTTATATTCACGTTCCCCGTATATTGCCATATCACCAACCTCTTTTAGCGAAATGAAGAGCCCCGGCCTCTCACCACTCCAGGGGCGCATATTTAGGCGGTAAACTGGTGCGTAAAGCGATAACCACGTACGCTTTGCTGCACCATGAGGCGTGAGTGAGGTAAAGGATGCAGCTCTGGTCCCTTTCAAAAGCAATGCAAGGGCGAAATCGCTTTCTAGTGCCACGCAAGTTGGGTTAGTACCGTTCGTCCCTTCTGAGGATGCCTCCGGAAACGTGGAAGAAGAGTCCACCATTATGCTATGAAGTATATCTCATGGAATCCTGTGGACATGCCTTGCCTACGGATTTTTTATTTTTTATTTTTTATTTTTTGTTGCGTGAGGAGATCCCGTCCTGCCTGCAAGTTGGTCTATATATTAATTAAAATAATTAAGAAACTGGAGAAATGGAGTCGATCCTTGCCAGCTCCATCTTGCGTCTTCTTTTCCGTTGAGTGCCACATGGCGTTTCTTATACCGCCTGAGGATAAGAATGATCACCTCGTCTCCCAAGCATCTCTTTCATAGGTTATGTAAGCGAAAAGGGGTGGATCTCATTTATGCTGCTCTCTTTTTCTCGTCTCTACTTCGTCGTTAGTGTCTTCGTCCTCCTAGGTTTTTCTCGTCTACACTTCTTAACTCGTATCTTTTCATATTCCGACCTCCCTCTTGTTTTAAGGTGCATTTCTTAACCTGTGTGGGTAGGTTAGTCCCTCTTTATGATCCTTGAGTTGGTTAGATTTCTGTTCTGAACCTTTGAGCTGGACTATATATGATCCTACAGTGACACCCTAACTTGAAGCATTCAGATCGATCTTTTGACCTCATGGCCTTAGGAGACGCCGCCCATAGTTTTTTTGTTTGTGAAGGACTCGAGCATTTTTAAGGACAACGTAGTGCACATATGCTCGTCGGACTCATCCCTTCTTTTATTCTCAAGGATGATTTGAACGTAGGTTTAGGTTGCCTTTTCTTGACTTTGTTTTTTGTTTTTTTTGGATGCAGGCAGTGATTCATCATTCTAGTATGAGTCAAACCCGATATGTCAAAAGATAATTTATTTAAGTATAATAGGACAAGAGTCTCTCTACTTTCAGTTTCAGAATCTAAGTGATAGGCCACGAAGGCAGCAACTAAATCGGCCGCTGACTTGGCTTTCCGATAGACATGTCTAATATGTACTCTGAATGCTTCCTGAAGGGACGATCAGATGTCTTGGATCAAGGGGATGGTTAGCAAGTGGTTACCTAAGTCTCGTATGAGCCATCGAATAACAGTAAGAGAATCGTCCTCGATAAAGAGATAGTGACACTAAGGATATGAATGGCATAGGAGATGTCTTCCCAGGCCACATAAAGCTCGACCAAAGGTACATTGAAGTCAAGAAGACCGAATCCCCCGCCGCCAACATAGCTCCGTCAAACCCACGAATAACAAAGGTCGAGCCTGCATATCTACTCGAGCACTCTCATCGAAGTTGATTTTAACAAACCCTGGAGGTGGGGGCTCCCAAAAGATAAAAATTGTATGCCGATGCGCTGCCAAGGTAGCTAGAAAGCCCTAGAGGCCAGGACTGTCTGAATCAATAACAGAGCGATAGAATGTGTACTCGGTAGCTAAAGAGATAGCTTTCCTTACTATCCTATGGGAAAAGACATTCTATCAGTAAAAATAAGTAGATTCCAAAATAATCAGATTTGATAAGCTATGTAGACCAAAGTAGCGCCTTGGTGCTGGATACCCCTCGAATATCCTAAAGAATAAAGTGCAAGAAAAACACCCACCAAGGACCAATATCCCCTTCCATAGGTGTCGTCCCATAATCTGCTATATCCATGATACTTTGGGGTAGGTAAAGATAGCATGATTAGCAGTCTCCTCTTTCAGACCGCATAATGGGCAGGTAGGCTGAATGGTCATATTCCTTTCAGAGAGTAGAGAGCAAGTAGGAAGACAGTCTCACACAAGCTTCCAAATAAAGAGCCTAATTCTGGGATGGGTGGAAAGCTGCCAAATCCACGCCACATCCTTCATGTGCTAAGGCCATGGCCTATAAATATCCATGAGGTCTCTGATAGGAGCACTAGACATATGAGATCTCCTCCATAATCTAGTGTCAGAGGTATGGCCTGATATAAAAGGAATAGAGAGGATCTGGCGAGAGAGCTCCTCACCAAAAAAATGGGACACCATGGATGTATGCCAGGCAAAGTGATCCTGGGTAATCAAATCATTAACTCTCATTCTGCTGGGTACATCAATGCTAATAAATGTAGGCTATTGGGATAGGAGAATATCTATAATCAACATTCTTCAGGAACCATCGCCAATCATCCATGAGATATTGTTCAGGATAACGAAGCATGCCGACAGACTTCTTTTCAGAAGAAATAATAGCCACGGGCAGACTAAAAATTCATGGTAAGAGTCTAATCACCATATCTGGCACGCATAAAGGAGCTTCACATACAATATGAATCAAGTAAAAAGTAAGTAGCATGACGAGCAATCAAAGCCTTCCTCCTGAAAGTCAGTGACTGAATCCCAAGTCCTTTCTCTCTAATTGGCAAATAGACAGTATCTCAAGCCAGCAAATGAATACCATGACCGTCTTGCATAGAAGCCCAAAATTTTTTTGAAATATCTTTCAATCTTCCTTAGGCAATTCATCAGGATAGCAGTATTGGCTAGGAGATAGATAAAAAGAGAAGTGAGGACCAAGCGCATAAGGGTAATCCTAACCATCATGAATAGGCCCATGACCTGCCAATTGTCAAGATGGTTATGGACATGCCTCTCGAGATCCCTAAAATCATCACTCCATGGCCATCTTCCGTAATAGAAATTCCTAGGTACGATAGCTGGTCAACCTAAGCTGCGATGCCCAAAGTTTGTATGATAGCCCTCCTTGTTGAAGGATTAGTCTTTGGACTAAAGCAAATCATGGATTTGTGCAGATTAACCTTCTAACCAGAGGCTCAACAATAAGACTGAATGATGATGCGAAGATTGAAGCATTGTGGATAGTTGCATGGCCCAGCAGTACACAATCATCATCAAAGAGGAGGTAAGAAAGTGAGGGGCATGTGGGCCCGCAGTGTAGGGGGAAAGAGGTGATTCATGATGTGCCAAATAGAAAGCATGAGATAAATCATCAGCAGATAGGATGAACAAGAAAGGGGATAGAGGACATCCTGATGCAGCCCCACAACAGAGTGGAGAACTTCATCTAACTACCATTAATAATGAGAGAAAATGATGGCCTATCGATGCAAGCCATTATCCAATCAAAGAAGAGATCTGCAAAGCTGAACTCATGGAGTGTGCGATGCAGAAATGCCCAGCTCGTCTATCGTAAGCTCTTTCCACATCCAACTTGACATCCATAAGGCACTGTCAGACTGAGGATCGCTGAAGATAATGCATGAATTCCTAGGCTATCAGCACATTATCAGTGATGCTATGCCCTCTAATGAAAGCCCCTTGCTCCATAGAAATAAGGCATGGAACCACATTTTGGAGACGGGTGACTAAGAGTCTCACACAGACCTTGTATAAGGTGGTGCACAAGCTGATGGGCCGGTAGTGCTGAGGACTGGAAGAATCAAAATGTTTGGGTATAAGAGTGATGAAAGTTTGGTTCCAGTCAGAGGGAATGGATTTGGATTGAAAAATAAGCTGAATTGCCTGCACCACATCCTATCCCATAATTCCTTAATAGTGAAAAAGAAGAAGGGCAAAAAGCCATCAGAATCAAGCTCCCATAAAGCCAACAAAATCTCTTCATCTGTTATTAGCCTGATAAGAAGGTCATTCTCAGTAATTGAGACCTTATTAAAGGTCAAAATAGGATGGACTGAAAGCCTATCCCCAGTCTGATCAATCCATCTGAACCGAAAAAAGTGATATAACTGATCCCTGATGACCTAGATATCCTTCTAGTAGTGTCCCTCATCATCAGCTAAGCGTTGAATTGATTCGCTGCTCGATGCTTTAAAGTGGTATGGTGAAAGAATCTAATGTTACGGTCCCCTTTCTGAATCCAATGAATCCAAGACCGCTGCCTCCAAAAAATTTTCTACTACCAAAGAAGAGAGTGGTGAAGAGCTAGATTGTTGTGAAGAGATCTGAGATCAGAATCAGGGATACTGTCTTCCTGGTCTTCTCTGGCCTAGAGAGCAGCAATATCAGATTCAACCTACTTTACTTTCCTGACAATGTCACCCACCTTCATTCCATTCTATCTGGACAGTCTATGTCTCGCTATCTCAAGACGTCTAGATAATATGTAGATAGCGCTACCTCTCACTGGTAAGCACCAAACCTGAGAGATAATAGTTCGAGCAGCAGAGTAGTAAGTTTAAAACTACTCAAATCTAAATGCCTCCTCTACTAAGTAGCCTTTTTAGTGGTAATAAGAATGATAGTGGTCAGAGGCAATCCTGGGCAGGTAAGTCACAGTGGCAGAAGGGTATAACTAAAGTCATCGGACCGTGGTCATAGCCCTATCAAGTCTCTCCCATACTCTAGCAGATCCCTAGCAGTTATTACATCAAGTGAATTATGGACCCAAGAAGCCCATATCCAGCAGACCAATAGAGGATATGAAGGTTCTGAACTCAGATGTGTCCATGGAACCAACAAACTGTCTATCCCCTCTCTTTTCATTAGCCCTACAATATAGTTGAAATCACCTATGATGAGAAAAGAAAAGCCCTGAGTGAGCAGAGCAAAAAGCTTGGCCCAGAGCACACGCTGCTCCCAAAATCTATGCTGGCATAGACACCCGAGAGGAGCCAAGGGATCAGATGTCCTTAGAACTGACAAGAGCAACCTCCTGGTGGCAACAGTGAAAGACATCCACTATAATGGAGGCATTTTGCTAGAGGGCCAAAATACCTTCAGATAATCCCACAGACTTAACTGCATAAGATAACTAAGTTCTGAAAACCTATCTTGTAAAGCGAGCCAGGTTAGCACCCGACAAGTGGGTTTTCAGCAAGACACAGATATCAAAACTATGAAGCTGCAATAGCCTTCCAAAAGAGCAACGAAATGAAGGTTTTTGGGCTCCTTTGACATTTCAGATAAGAAGAATCTTCATTTAATTTTTGGGGGGGAGGGGTCGAACCCCAACCTGGTCTCCCAACATTTCTTCATTAGAAAGATAGCCGTTTGGAGAGTTATCATGCATAGGACATTGTTCCATGCTGTTCAGCATCTGGGTAGTCACCATATCCACTTCAGACATTTTCAGCTGAGGGGTCAAACCAGTGGCCAAGTGGACCTGGCCCTGCCCCTAAATGGTCTCCTTGAGGAGGGAGACAACAGAGTCATGATATCATCCCTCCATCTGGGGCTACTGAGTAGCTCCGACCCTTTCCCTGAGTGAGTCACTCTTTGACTACGGGTATTCTTAGGGCCCGTGCCAACATGATCAACAGGGCCCTTGGATGTGTCAGTGGATACGAAAAAGGTAAAGTTGTTCTACAGCTATCCGGGCCTGAGAGGAGCACTTTTCCTTTAGTGGGTTTGGAGACAACTCACTGGAAAAGAGGCTCCGTAGGCCGAGCCCTCTTCATTGATCCAGGGTTGGCATCCTTGTGGGCCTTAGGCATCCTGGCCCATCTGTCAGAACCAAGGATGGCAAAGGGGTTCAGATCAGTTTTAGAAATACCTCTAAACCCCTGATTTCAGTCAGGATGCAAGCCCTAGATTTATGTCAATATGAATGCTTCCTGCCTCCTGGCATGACCCCTGCAGCATCTCAGTCCCCTGATCCAGCACAGAATAGGGAGGGAAGAAGATGGAGGGATCCGCTTGCGGGAGGACTTCGTCGAAGCTTGCCATCCGTCCAACAGAACAGTGAGAGGAGTGGTCAGGGCATTACCCACAGCAGCTGGGGCCTTCCATCTAGGCTCCTGGACTTGGCCTTGGGAGGGCTTACGCTGCCAGAGGGCTGCCATCTAGGGGCCGAACCTGGAACCATCCGAAGAAGTGGCGGAGTCCGGTAGGGAGGGGCAGAGGCCAGCAAGATGAAGAGATCCACATTTGTAACATATTCCGTCCAGGTGCTCATAAGCAAATTGTTGCCAAAATGGAGATCGACTTCTTTGGATCCTTAGCCCTGGCCGAAGGGGTTTGCTCAGATCAATTCGAATACACACAAGCATAAGCACAAGCAGAGCAACCCCCCCCCGGTTGTTTCTCTTTGGTGCAGGGATTGGAAAAGATGGACTTACTAGCCATCGAGAGAATGGATTGTAGGACTTCATCAGACCAAAACTCAATCGGCAAGTTGGGCAGACGAATCCAGAGTAGAGACAATGGCATCCTCCACCGACACAAACTCAACTCTCCATTCCTCGACAGCGATCAGCTGGCCATTGGCTACCCATGGTTGTCCCAAGATAATTTTCCAGGTATTGATATCAGAAAATTGGAACATGTAGAACCGATGAGCAAGACTAACCATGTCGTTGTCACCGAAGACCCCTACTCGACGAAATTCGTGCACTATGGCTTCCAGTGATACCCAGCTGAAGAAGCTCCGAGCTAGGACCGCCGACTATGCCCATCCTCTCGTTTCATCCTCCAGGGCTTGAGTGGGAACCTGGATAACTAACTTTCGAAAAACAGAGCTTCAGCTCTGCTACCTCCGTCGAAGGGAGAGACGGAGCAACCCAGATGAACCGATTGTCTGCAGCTCGTCTTCATGCCATCCCCCGTCCCTTGGAGCTATCCACACCAGTCGAAGTTGGGGAATCAGTGGCCGCCATCTTCTGAAGGAGTCCGATCGAAGTCGGCGTCGAGACTTACCGAAGATCAGGGGGACAACAGCCGTTAGCACTAATCTTAAAGTAGCACTCACGGCATGGCACATGACCTTCCAAAAACCGCACAAAGCCTCTTTGAAATTGAAATCCTTGCACTTTGTTTGTTTTCTTACATAGAAATACTCTCACTAAGCTTGTCCCCTATTCTTAGAGCTTAATATGCAACCGATTTCATGTTGTATATGTCTGTGCGTGGAGTCAAGCTGTCTAAATATCTATTTTGGGTGAACTATGTCATTAAGGAGCATCTTATCAAGCTTAGGTGATGGTACATCTACGCTTGGAAGGATAAATGGCTCTTGTTTGATATCCCAACCTCCATCCATAGGTGGAAAGATTGATTTTTTTTTTAGTGTATTCGAGTGAAAGTTCTTAGCTCAACCTCCATAATTGACATAAGATAAAACGTAGTATCCTTTAAATTTATGTATGTAATGAGTTACATAAATTTTATGGGCCTTAGCTTTTTTCTCTTTACCTTTCTTTAAAGTGATGTCTCCTTTACTATATCTTTTTTTTTTCTTCATAAGCTACTGAATCAATTGAGGTTGTAATTTTAGTAGATTATTTTATAAGTTTTTCTTTAGCAATCTTAACAATAGGCTCTTTCTCATTGCAATATTTTAGATCTGATTTTTCTTTTACTTCTTTAACTAATACTCTTTCTATTTTTCTTTATCTATTTTTTTAACTGATTGGGTTTTGTGATCATTATTGTCTTCTCCTTAAATTCTTCTTTAGTAGTTATAGGAACTTCATATGCTTAAACTTTAGTAAAAAAGATGTTTAAATTATAGCCCATAACTTCAGTATAAATAGGACAAGAGACTCAAGCGTGGTATATTTTTGCTTAAAAGTTGGCTTTTAGGCGGAACACTTGAGGTATTTGAAGATAATCGAGAGATAACTTTTCTTTCAATTTTATATACAAGGCATCTCAAATGGTAATAAGTTCATCACGAATATGAGCAACATCCTCAACTCTCTTCCCACCGAATTGTGAGCCTAAAAGTTCTTGAAAGGTCCAAAGGCAAACAAATTATCCTTGGCTAACATTTCGCTTATTTGGAAGGATGTTAGCAGAGAGCATGATGCGTCTTGAAACTACGCTTCGTTCAAACCAAGCAATAAAATCAACACCCAATTCTAGGAAAACTGTTGAGTGGGATCCGTTCCCCTGGCTAACCTCTTTTTAGAGCTCTAGACTACTAAATGTTTTGCAATATCAATGGTGTGCGATATCTGTAGAATCTCCCCTTTCTAAAGACACCATCTATTTTAGGCTATACTAGAATGACTTAGTTGTATCAAGTTATCGTAACTTATAACACAAATAATCAGTCTACTTTAAAATAACCATTAATTTACTTTAAACAGCTTAAAAACATTATTTTAATGAGAAAAGGATGGAAAACTCATCCTATTTCTTGAAGACAATATGAGATTATAATGTCATATAGAGGATCATTGTAACCAGATGCCAATCAACCCTTTGATCTCAGACATTCGATCTCTCCTCCAGGAGGCTCAGAGCATTCAGATCTGTCATATCTACAGGGAAACCAATTCAGCGGCTGATTGGATTGCCGCTAGGGTGGCCGACCATTCTGGCATCTAGCACTGGTTGCCAGGTGATAGCTGTCATCATATCCTTGCTCAACTTTTATATTCTGATAGTTTGGGTTTTGTCATCCTAGACTGGTGTGATCACCCGACTGTACCAAAAAAAAAGGGACTACAGATTAAGAAGTGGTATCTTCCTCATCAAGACATTGTAGGCCCTTTGATTTGCAGTGAGCCAATTTGATTTTCTCAGATTTTTGGATTGCAAGTCTGGATTAATCACAAACAAACCACCCCTTTCTCTTTCCAAACAAAACACCATGGGCACCTGTTGTCGTCAAATCACCATCCTCGAACGTCGGCGAGCGCCCGGTCGCCTCCTTCAGCGAGTTCGGGATCCTCCGGCGAGCTCCTTGCGTCTGGGGGCCTACAAATATGTCCCGAGGGACGGAGATTCCGGCAGGGACCCTCCGACGCTCAAATCAGTGCTCTGGGCAACAACCGTGAGCTTGAGGAAGCTCGAAAGAAAGAGGAAGAGAGAGGCTTAGAGCCGTGCTCTCTGTAAGTAAGGATGAGCGTTTGAGTGTATTGAGTCCTCAGTTCTTGGAGTTACCTGGTCGGGGGTCCCTCTTACCCATTTTATAGATGCTTAGAGTCTGTGAGCTTGGGGCATGATCACTTGTCAGAGCATTAATTGATGCCAGCAACAGTAGAGCTTACCTCCATGTGATATGTCAGGCTGCAGGCCGTGTCCCGTCAGAGTAGGTGGCTGCAACTAGTTCGCAGGTGCTATTTTGGTTTAAACAGCTATCGCAGGCTGCTGTAGGGCGTGGCCGATCGTTACGGCGCTTGCCAGACATGTCCCCCATGTCACACGTCTGTTGCAGTCGAGTGGTGGATCACATGGCCACGGCAGGCAGTTGGTGGACCACGTGGCTATGTCAGGCGGCTCGAGGCAGCTGGACACGAGGTCCGAGGCCGAGGGGATGCCGGGTCCGAGGCCGAGGCCGGGGCCAAAGTTCGAGGCCGAGGCCAGGGCCGAGGCCATCCGAGGCCGAGGCCGAAGTCCAAGGTCAAGGCTGTTCGAGGCCGAGGCCGAAGTCCGAGGTCGAGGCCATCCGAGGCTGAGGCCATATGAGGGCAGGGCCGAAGTCCGAGGCCAAGGCCATCCAAGGCTGAGGCCGTCCGAGGCCGGGGCCGAAGTTCAAGGCCGAGGCCGAAGTCCAAGTCCGAGGCCGTCCGAGGCCGGGGCCGAGGCCGAGGCCGTCTGAGGCCGAGGTCGTCCGAGTTTGAGGCCGTTTGAGGCCAAGGCCGAGGCCGAGGCCGTATGAGGCCGAGGGGGCAGCCGAGTGCCGAGGGGAGCTCGGTGCTGGGAGCTGAGGCCGTTCGAGGCTGGGGCCGAAGTCCGAGTCCGAGGCCGAGGCCCGAGGGGGCAGCCAAGTGCCGAGGGGTGCTCGATGCTGGGAGCTAAGGCCGTCCGAGGCCGGGGCTGAAGTCCGAGGCCGAGGCTGTCCAAGGCTGGGGCCGAAGTTGAGGGAGAAGTCCGAGGCCGTACGAGGCCGAGGGGACCTCGGAGGCTGAAGGGACCTCGGAGGCCGAAGTTGCCTCGCGGGGCCGAAGCGGGGGCTCCGTCAGTTGCCCTCTCCGTCAACTCTAATGATGCTGGATTAGCCATATCAGATGCCCCCTTACCCCTGAGACGAAGTGGGCCCACCCCTGCAAGGCGAAAGGGGTGTCACCTTCCGAGTGGCTGATCCCCTCCCGACTATGAGTTGACATTGGGTGGTCTTCTTTTTGTCATGAAATTTGGAGGTAGATGCCCGTCAACTATGAGCTGGGGAGTTGGCCTCTCCTAGCTGTGAGTTGTCTTGAGGCTTCTTGATGGCTGAAGCGATTAGTATATATTGCAAATATATAATTTAGATAAAGGTCTTACTTGATTGGCCATTGGCCATCGAGGCAGAGTTAGAGCTGCTGAGGCTAAAATGAAGCCGTTGAGGCTGTGATAATGCTGTTGAGGCTGTGATGAAGCCGCTGAGGCAAAGTTGAGGCCGCTGAGACTGAAATGATGCCGTTGAGACTGTGATGAAGCCGCTGAGGCAGAAATAAAGCCATTGAGGCTGAAATAAAATTGCCGAAGCAGAAATAGAGTTGTGGGGGCTGAAATAAAATTGCATCGAGTATTTTGTGTGCCGGTCCGGAAGGTGACTCGAGCGGGTACGGATTGTTAGGGATTTGAACCGACTCGGGGGCATATCCTAGTTGGAATGAGTGGTATCCGTTAGCCGCGATGCCACCAAGCTCCTCCGGAATCATCTCGGTGTTTGTGTGCTGGTCCGGGAGGTGACTCGAGCGGGTATGGGCTGTTAAGGATTTGAACCAACTCGGAGGCGTATCCTAGCCGGACCAAGTGGTATCCGTTAGCCGCGATGCCGCCGAGCTCCTTCGGAACCACCTCGGAGGTTCATGGCTGGCCCGAGGGGTGACTCAAGGTCACTGGAACTATAGGTCTTGAACCACCGCGGGGTTTTCGTGTTAGGGTTTACTTCTTGGATTTAGTTTATTAAATCCTTTTCTTTTGCCTGCTGGAATCCTCTCCCCTCACATCCTCTCTTCCTTCACTAAGTCTCTTCACGTGGGTCAACTCACCAGACCATCCAAGAAGTTGGCTCTTGGCTTGGAACTCCCTTCACGCATGTGAGCCTGACTTCATGCACAACCACATCCTCCTCCCTTCACAATTGGATGACACGTTCCTGGGAGGATGCCTTCATCTCCCTTGATCCCACACAATGCCACGAGAACTCTCGGCTTCCGAAAATCTCACGGCTTGGAACCTGGGAGGACAGCTTCGTTTCCGTTGCGCAGATCCACAAAGCCGTGCGTCACCTTCTCACGAAGTGGACCGAAATCACCTCCTCGCGAAGAGGACCGAATTGCCGAGAGGAGTCTTGCCGAGAGGAATCCACACGACGCTTGTAGCCCGGGCCCGCTTAACTTGACCAAACGCGGCCAAGAACAGAGATGAGGAGGGAGAGAGAGAGGAGGAGAAGAAAGAGAAGACGGCTGCCGTCTTGTGATGAGAGAAGGAATTTCTGGGAGAAAAGAATCTGTTCTCTATTCCATCCAAACCCTAGAGACTAGAGTTTAAATACATCCACGAAGTGGGCCAGGCCCAGACTCAACAAAAAACTCCCATGGACTAAACCAATGAGATTAAACTAATCCCCAAGCCCGTGTACACCCGTGACTTGATTTAATCTCAACCCTTGGACTCAAACCCAGCCCAATACAAGTTAGCCCACCTGGGCCTTGATAGCACCACACCAGGCCCAACAATCTCCACCTTGGTGCTTTCAAGGCCTCAGCACGTCCACTGTGTCCATCAGCTTTAACAACGAAATACACTTTTGAAAACTGTCCCGTGGAAGAACCTTAGTCAGTGCATCTGCTGGATTTTCTTTGGTGTATACCTTCACCAGCTCCACCTCACCATCTTCCACCAGCTCTCTGATCCTGTGGTATCTGAGGTCAATGTGCTTCGTCCTGGCATGATAGACTGCATTCTGCGCAAGCATCAGAGCACTCTGGCTGTCACTATGCACCTGGACAACCTTCTGATCAAGTCCCATCTCCAGCATCAAGCCCTTCAGCCAAAGAGCTTCCTTTGCTGCCTCTGTGATACCTATGTATTCTGCCTCCGTGGTAGATAAGGCTGTGATGGGCTGCAGACATGATCTCCACGATACTGGACCACCAAACAGGCTGAACACAAAGCCTGTTGTGGATCTCCTAGTGTCCACATCTCCACCAAAGTCTGCATCCACATACCCATATAACTGCCCACGAGCCTCCTTGGATAAGTTGGATCTCTCAGCATCTTCTTGCTGTCCATAGCAAATACCAACCCCAACTGTACCTACCAAGTACCTGAAGATTCCCTTCAGTGCTCGCCAGTGCTCCCTACCAGGCTGCGCCATGAACCTGCTCACCTGGCTCACTGCATGGGCTATGTCTGGCCTACAACATACCATGGCATACATAAGGCTCCCAACACCAGAAGCATATGGTACCTTCTCCATCTCCTGAGCCTCCACCTCAGTCTGTGGTGACATGGTCTTCGATAAGGAAAAATGTGCTGCCAAAGGTAGTGCTGTCGGTTTGGCATCCTTCATCCCATATCGCTCCAGAATCTTTTTAATGTAGCCACCCTGACTCAGATGCAGCACACCTTTGGATCTATCTCTGATGATTTCCATCCCTAGGATCTTCCTGGCTGGCCCCAGATCCTTCATCTCAAACTCCCGAGACAAAGCTATCTTCAGTTCCTGTACAGCCTTCTCACTCTTGCATGCTATCAGCATGTCATCTACATACAAGAGTAAGTACATCCTAGACCCATCATCCAGAGATTTAACATACACACAAGAATCATACTCACACCTGGAAAGTCCAATGCTCCTAACATAAGTGTCAAATCTCTTGTACCACTGCCTCGGCGACTGCTTCAGCCCATACAGAGATTTCTTCAGCAAACAGACTTTCCCATCTGATCTTGGTTCTCTAAACCCTGGTGGCTGCTCCATGTAGATGCTCTCCTCCAAATGACCATGGAGGAATGCTGTCTTCACATCCATCTGCTCCAGCTCCAAGTCCTGAGCTGCTACAATACTCAATAATAGTCTGATGGAAGTGTGCCTGACAACTGGAGAAAATATCTCACCATAATCGATGCCTTCTTTCTGAGAGTATCCTTTGGCCACTAGTCTTGCCTTATACCTGATACCCTCTTGTTCTGAAGCTCCTTCCTTGCGCTGATAAACCCATTTACAACCAATGGGTTTCTTTCCTTGTGGCAGCTGGACCACCTGCCACGTATTATTGCTGTGAAGAGACTGCATTTCCTCTGCCATAGCATGGATCCACCTATCTCTATCCTGACTTTCCATAGCCTCCTCATAGGTGAAAGGGTCTCCATTCGCTGTCACCAGGGCATATGACAACGAATCCTCAAAGCCGTATCGAACTGGTGGTCGCACGTTCCTCCTGGGCCTTTGCTGTGCGATCCCAGTATCAGTCCCCTGTCCAGCTGCATCCTGCTGAACTCCCTGGCTTCTACCCCCTCTGTCAGTCCTCTCCACCTGAATCTCAAATCCTCCTGGTCCACTAGCAAATGGCACAACTGTATAGGAGGTTGTCTGACTAGTGTTACCGTGTTCTACCTCCTGTAGTCCCTGCTGTGCATCCATGCCACTTCTGTTCTGGAGGATTGAGCTCTCATCAAAGGTTACATCTCTGCTGATGACAACCTTCTTCTCCAAGGGGTCCCATAGCCGATACCCCTTGACTCCTCGCGGGTAGCCTAGGAACACCATCTTCTTAGACCTGGCATCCAACTTACTCCGCTCCCCAGCTCCAACATGCACATATGCTGTGCATCCAAACACCCTTAGATGGTTTAGGCTTGTCTTCCTTCCAGACCATATCTCCTCTGGAATGTCTCCATCTAACCTGGTGTGCGGTGACCGATTGACCAAGTAGCTAGCTGCATCTACTGCGTCAACCCAGAACATCTTTGGAAGCCCTGCCTGCAGCCTTAAGCATCTTGCCTTTTCCAATAGTGTTCTGTTCATCCTCTCAGCCACCCCATTCTGTTGAGGAGTTCCCATCACCGAGAAGTGCCTTCTGATGCCCCACTCCTCACAAAAAATCTGGAACTCCCTGCTGGTGTATTCCCCGCCATTATCAGACCTCAGACACTTCACACTTTTACCCTGCTCCTTCTCCACCTCAGCCTTCCAGATTTTGAACTTGGTGAAGACCTCTGATTTCTCCTTCATAAAGTAGATCCACAGCTTCCTTGAGAAATCATCTATCAGGGTCATAAAGTATCTGGCCCCATTCCTTGCAGAAACTGGGGCTGGTCCCCAGACATCTGTGTGTACTAACTCCAGGGGTTCAGCACTCCTAGCTGTGCTGACTGAGAACTGTACTCTCCTCTGCTTTCCCATCTGACAAGGCTCACAGATCTCCATATCTCCGCTACTCAAGTCTGGAAGCAGACCTCTCTTGCTCAGTTCTTTCATCCCCTTGTCTCCCATGTGGCCCAGGCGGTAATGCCACATCCTGTACACATCCCGGGGATCTTGCTCCACAGCTGCCACCTCAGATTTCACAGTCATCACAGAGCCCTCCATCTTGTATAGATTATTTTCCAGCCTCCTCCCTCTCATCACCACCATGGCTCCATTGGAGATGTTCAGAACTCCACTCCTGGCACGACTGCTGAAGCTGTATCCAGTCCGCTCCAAGTACCCCAGTGATACCAGATTCTTCTTGAGTTCTGGAACATGCTTCACACTGGTAAGAGTGCGCACCATACCATCAAACATCCTCACCCTCACTGTGCCAATACCTGCCACCTTGCAAGGGTGATTATCTCCAAGAGTCACATTCCCCTCCTCAACCTCTGTGTAAGTACTGAACCACGACCGGTTGGGAGTGTAATGATGAGAACAGGCTGAATCCAAGGTCCACATCTCTGTGCTGTGCCTGTGATCATCTGATACAACCAAGAGATCATCCTCCACCTCCTGATCTGCAACTGTACTCACAGACTCAGATCCTCCTTTTTCTCCCTTCTGATTTTTCCACTTAGGACAATTCTTCTTAAAATGTCCTACCTCTCCACACTTATAGCACTTCAGCTCTCTCTTGCCTTTCCTGGACTTTGATCGTCCTCCAGACTTACTTCTGTCCCTGCCCTACCTCTGCCTGTCCTTTCCCCAACTGATAGACCCTCCTGGGGAACAGCTTCCTTGGTCATCTTCTCCCTCTGCTCATTCGTCCGAAGCACCGAGACAATATCTTCATAAATTAATGTCTCCTTCCCATAGAGCAGTGTTGTGACCAATGAGTCATAAGACGTGGGCATTGAACATAAAAGCAGAAGTGCTTTATCTTCTTCCTCCATCTTGACCCCAACATTCAGAAGTTCATTGCTCATCTGGTCGAATATCTGGATGTGACCCAGCACATCTCCACCTTCTGACATCCGAAGGCTGTAGAGGCGCTTCTTCAACATCAACTTGTTGCACATATTCTTCCCATATAGAGGGTGTGCAACTTCGTCCAGAGTCCCTTCGGGGTCTTCTCCTCCAGCACTGAATAGAGGACTGAATCCGCCAGACAGCCCCTGATCATTGAACATGTCTTCTTCTCCAATGAAATCCACTGCTTGTCTGTCATCCCATCTGGCCTTTCCTCCAAAGCCAAATCTAAACCCTGCTGCACAAGGAGGTCCTCTACCCGGACTTTCCACATGGAGAAACTTCCCTTCCCATCAAACTTCTCAACCTCTATTTTTATGCTACTCCCCATGGCCAATTTCAAAAATAGCACAAAAATAAATTTTATAAAATAGAGAAGTACCTTGACGAGATTCTGTTGAAATTATTTCAACTCCTTGAAGGCCTCCAGATTACTCCTTGAACCAGGCTCTGATACCACTTGTTAGGGTTTAGACCTTGATGATGCCTGGGATTCCCGTTGAAGGAACTAAGGAAAAGTTGAGGGATTAGAAAGTAGGTTTTAGATTTCAACAAGAACTAGAATAAGGATTTCTAATCCTTAGGTTACTTGATGAGGAAGAGGGGAGGAGAAAGAAAGGGCTGCCGCCCTATGATGAGAGAAGGGAATTTTTGGGAGAAAAGAATCTGTTCTCTATTCCATCCAAACCCTAGAGACTAGAGTTTAAATACATCCACGAAGTGGGCCAGGCCCAGACTCAACAAAAAACTCCCATGGACTAAACCAATGAGATTAAACTAATCCCCAAGCCCGTGTACACCCGTGACTTGATTTAATCTCAACCCTTGGACTCAAACCCAGCCCAATACAAGTTAGCCCACCTGGGCCTTGATAGCACCACACCAGGCCCAACATTTCGCAGCCAGCCCGAGGGTGACCTTATAATCATAGGACCGTTGAGAGCCTTTTGAATGGTTGGTTTTGTTGGTTTTCCTGTAATGCATTCAGGCACTAATGAAAAGAAACTTTTTTTAAAGTGTAATGTACTTAGCTTTTTCATAGCTGTTTGTCTGAGAGTCGTGCCGGGGCTGACGAGATCGATTTGAGGAAGTCGGGGCCGCCTCGGTGTAGCTGGAGACGCTGGGCCGAGGGGGCCGACCTGAAGAGGTCGGGGCCGCCTCGGCGTGGCTGGAGACGCTGGGGCCGAGGGGGCAGCCGAGTGCTGAGGGGAGCTCGGTGCTGGGAGTTGAGGCTGAGGCCGAGTGGAAGAGCCGAGGCCAAGGCCGTGTGAGGCCGAGGGGGAAGCCGAGTGCCGAAGGGAGCTCGGTGCTAGGAGCTGAGGTCGAGGCCGTATGAGGCCGAGGGGGCAGCCGAGTGCCGAGGGCGTATGAGGCTGTCGAGAGCCTTTTGAACCCAAGAGAATGACCCGAGAGTCGCTGAGATGGGACCATGCTCGAGAGCCTTTAACCCCGGAGGGTGACCTGAGAGTTGAGAGTCATCAGGTGCCTTTTTCTTTGCGCCAAGGATCTTTGCTGCCGACGTTGGAGTCAATCTTTGGCCTTTGGTGCTGAGCTGGCCTCGGGCTTGAGTGCCGATGGTACATCGAGCTTTGAGTGCCGATCGAAGTCGGGCTTTGAGTGCCGATAGTACATCGGGCTTTGAGTGCCGACCGGAGTCGGGCTTGAGTGCTAATGGTACATCGGGCTTTTGAGACACTAACGCGAGGTTGGTCTTGAATGCTGATGCAGAGTTGGTCTTCCCTGCATTACATTTTTAAGTATCAATAAAAAAAATACTATCTTAAGTGTAGCGTACTTAGCTCTTGTGGCACCCCTATTTTCCTTCTGCGGACTTGAGCACTTCCGCACGCTAGTGGTCTGCCCCCGAGGGAATCAAGTTAGTTGAAGTGGAGGTACGGCTGCCCTTACTTGGACCTTCCTCTGCGTCGCCGTCCGTAGGAGAGAAGGCTGCTTGGACGGTGAGTGGTGGCTCTCTGAGCTTTAAGTCACTGATGAGCTTGATGACGGTGGACCTCTTGCTAGAGAGATTCCTGGCAGAATGAAGGATGGCTGGCCTGGGCAGTGACCAAAGAGCGAGTGGAAGCTTTTGCTCGTTGTTGCGTGGTCATGAGATGTTGCCTCCGAAGCTCTTGCTCAGCTCGTTGAAAGTGCCCCCCAGCGTAACTGGTGAAAGCTTCCCGAATTCTTGCCATCACCATCTTCATGATCCACCATTTTGATAAAAAAGGGATGAGGATCTGCAAACTAGCATCGCTGACCCCCCCTTCCTGGCGCGCCAATCTGTTATCGCCAAATCACCATCCTCGAACGTCGGCGAGCGCTCGGTCGCCTCCTTCAGCGAGCCCGAGATCCTCCGGCGAGCTCCTTGCACCTGGGGTCATGCAAACAAGTCCCGAAGGCTGGAGATTCCGGCGGGGACCCTCCGACGCTCAAGTCAGTGCTCTGGGCAACAGCCGTGAGCTTGAGGAAGCTCGAAAGAAAGAGAAAGAGAGAGGCTTAGAGTCGTGCTCTCTATGAGCAAGAATGAGCGTTTGAGTGTAGTGAGTCCTCAGTTCTTGGAGTTACCTGGTCGGGGTCCCTCTTACCCATTTATAGATGCTTAAAGTCTGTGAGCTTGGGGCATGATCACTTGTCAGAGCATTAATTGATGCCAGCAACAGTGGAGCTTATCTTCATGTGATATGTCGGGCGGCAGGCCGTGTCCCATCAGAGTAGGTGGCTGCAGCTGGTTGGCAGGTGCTATTTTGGTTTAAACAGTTGTCGCAGGCTGTTGTAGGGCGTGGCCGACCGTTATGGCACTTGCCAGACTTGTCCCCCACGTCGCACGTCTGTTGTAGTCGAGTGGTGGATCACGTGGCCACGGCAGGCGGTTGGTGAACCACGTGGCTGTGTCAGGCGGCTCGAGGTAGCTGGACACGAGGTCCGGTGCTGAGGGGACGCCGGGTTCGAGGCCGAGGCCGTCCGAGGCCGAAGTCCGAGGCCGAAGTCCGAAGTCCGAAGCCAAGGCCGTCCGAGGCCGAGGCCATATGAGGGCGGGGCCGAAGTCCGAGGCCGAGGCTGTATGAGGCCGAGGCCGAAGTCTGAGGTCAGGGCCGAAGTCCGAGGCCGAGCGGAAGAGTCGAGGCCGAGGCCGTATGAGGTCGAGGGGGCAGCCGAGTGCCGAGGGGAGCTCGGTGCTGGGAGCTGAGGCCGTCCGAGACCGGGGCCGAAGTCCGAGTCCGAGGCCGGGGCCTAGGCTGTCCGAGGCCGGGGCCAAGCGGAAGAGTGAGGCCAAGGCCGTATGAGGCCGAGGGGGCAGCCGAGTGCTGAGGGGAGCTCGGTGCTGGGAGCTGAGGCCATCCAAGGCCAGGGTCGAAGTCCGAGGCCGGGGCCGAAACTGAGGGAGAAGTCCGAGACCTCGGAGGCCGATGGGAGCTCGGAGGCCGAAGCCGCCTCGTGGGGTCGAGGCGAGGGCTCCGTCAGTTGCCCTTTCCGTCAACTCTAACGATGCTGGATCAGCCACATCAGCACCCACCCTCCACGCATAAGAAATTAGTGTTCATGTTATAATCTTCCAAAAATTGCTTGTTAGCTCAAAGGAACGGACAATAAACAAAGAAAAAAAGAAAGAAAGAAAGAGAACTAACAAAAGGTCACTATATACTATTTTTTTCATGATAGAAACAAATACATTTTGTTCCATAATGACCTTGAGCTCCTCTTGACAAATCCATGTCGTCTTTCTCTGATAAAAAGGGTGGGGGGGGGGGGGGGGGGGGGGAATCAACATTTGGAGCATTCAATTTAACAATTATAAATCGTTCATACATTATTCCTTAGCTCAATTTGGAGTGGAAGCCCTTGAGGAGGTGATGGCATGGGATCCCTGCTAAAAACATCGTCTTTGCAGCATAATTTCCATTTGAATCTCGTGACCACATAGTGCATCATAACAAGTGTTTCTATCCTTGCAAACTCGTAGCCAGGGCAAATTCGAGATCCGGCTCCAAATGCCACAAAGCAATAAGGTCGGAATGATGATTGGCTCTCAAATCGTGTTGGATCAAATTTGCTAGGTTCTTGGAAAATATTAGCATCCATATGTGTAATGCTTGATGCCCAAAACACCTAAAGCAATAAACAAAAACTTCCAAGTTTTAAGAGGAAAATCTTATATTTAAAATTTTCCAGTAGCAATAAAATTCTTCTAGTTTTCTCTTCCTACCTGCCACCCTTTTGGAATGAGGTAACCATCGAACTCCACATCTCTGAGAGCTATTCGAAAGCTCCCAAACAGTGGAGGGATCATCCTTAGTATCTCCAGTGCAACTGGCCATGTGTGCTTCATCTTGTGAAGATCATCCCATGTTAGAGCCTCCCCTGGGGCCTTGCTCTTGGCTATCTCTTCCTGCTCTGCAGTCCACAACAAAAGATTAATAGGATTCCCATTGAGCGTACACCACATTGCCACTTTCACTAACATTTTGTGGGCTTAACTTGCATCAAAAGGAGATTGAAAGTATGGGTGGCGGAATGCCTTAAATGTGAAAAAATGGAGAACAATTGTTAATCCACGAGGCAATATTTAAAGAATCAAGTCATATGAGATCATAGATAACCGTTGGAAAGCACTTAAAACATAGGTCGGTTGCTTGTGTATATGTAAAATAAAATCAAACATCATCAAGAAGATGTGTTACCCTGAAGAACAGAGGCATAGGTGAGCTGATTGTTGGCGAGATGGCGGATCATAAAGGTCATGAGGATGGAGGACGTGTCATGACCGGCTATCATGACGAGCATTGCATTGTCCACAATTTCCTCATCGGTTAATCCATTGTTGCCATCTTCGCTACGAATGCTAAGCAAACAGGTGATGAGGTCTTCGCTAGAAGACTGCTGGTGGCCTCGCTCCAGCATAGCCCTTCTCTCAGAGATGATTCTGGTGAGCACTTTTCGAGCCCGTTGGCTCGCTCTCAGGCTCTTACTGAAGTGGGTGAAGGGCAGGTTCACTGGGACTGCCCACATTCCCGCCATCATGTCTGCGAAATCTTTGGCAAGGTCTTCTCGCAGGGGGCCTCTCTCCAACCCGAATATAAGAGAGCATATTATGTCAAACGTGAGACTCTTCATCAAAGGCAGCACCTGAAAATAATGGCAAGGATATCAAGTCTCAGTGTTTACACTTACTTGGTTCCCTGGTGACGAAGATTTGTGGCTTCTCTCTGAAAAGCGGCGGAAGTCGCCTAGAAGTCACAGCAAGGCCTTGCATTGATATGAATTGAAATATATTCTTTGGTTTTTGAAGGAGAAAAGTGACATAAGTTTCTTAATTTCCCCACCAATATCCTTTTAAGATTAAAAGCACAAAACTAAGCTTATAACTTCATGGATTATTAAAACGATCATTATGCCCTTGAGAAAGCTGTAAACCCATTTGTTTCATGCCCTCATTTTCATTGTGTATAATTTTAATACTCTATTCTATATTTGACTCTTTAAGCTCCTTAAATTTTAAAGGATCCAGGACAATCAGTGATTTAGATCCACTGGTGAGTAATATTCTTACCATCATGGCATTGTATAATTAATTGAATTAAATTTTTGAGTACAGATGAAAGTAGATCATTGGATATCTTCTCAGATTTATTTTCACATCCAAATAATAATTTATGCATCCTACAAAAATCATATCTATATCCGTATCCAATGATAGAAAAATAAATATAGATATGAATAAATAATCACCTAATCGATATCCAAATAGTTCTACTTATAATCATGTTTAATCTTTTGTAGTATTTATGAACCTAAAAAAAAGAGATGAATATATTAATATAGTATCAATTCAATTTGTCTTTCACTTAATCATATTTATGATTTAATGATCATAATATTCAACCATCTAACTTATATCTACATTTATATATTTCAAATATTTATTTTGTATTGCAATATTCATTTAAAACAATATGAATTCTTGAATCTTGCTAATATTTATATTCATATCCAAAACAAAAATTAATACATATAGAAACACTACATATCATTTATATACATCTCAACTAATGCTTTTAAATTTTACTATTTTTTGTCAGGATAATAATTCAGCAATAAAGCTCTAGATTAAAACAAAAATTATCAACATCCGTTATCATACAAGGATAGAAGCAGAATATCGAATATGTATGATGCATACATAATGCAAGAGTGATCATGACTTTAAAATTTTTGACTGGTATCCCAATAATAGCAGTCCTCCCTCCAGTATCATTATTTTTCGTTATAGCTTATAACAAAGGCAGAATAACAACCATACCGTGACGGTCTGCCTGCCAATCCAATTCATTTTGAGATGATGCTTGACCTCCCAGTCGATTTTGCCCACGTACTTCTTCAGCACCTCTGGCTTCAGAAATTGCATTACTGCTGTTCTCACACGCTTGTGATCCTCTCCAACCAGTTGAAGAATGTTCCTCTTGCCCAGTATCCTGGTAAGAGAACGTGGTTGCTGAGTCGTCAATGCTTCGTTCATGAATATGAACTTGTTTGCAGCCGGACCGGTCAGAAAGATCGTCGGCGCCCCAAAGAGTGACAGCTTCGAAATTGGACCATACTTTTTTATTCGTCGCTCGAGCCATTGCTCGCCGGTGTTGGCCCGCATGGCTCGGAGAAGGCCGAGGCTCTGACCAATGACAGGGAGGCCTAGAGAGCCAGGAGGTAGTCTTTTCGATGAGCTTCTTTTATTGGTCAGAAGAAGACGGATGATAGGCAGTAAGGCAAGGAAGAGAACTAACAAGACTACAGTAGCCATTTCAGAGAGAGAGAGAAGGAGAGAGGTAAAGGAAGATTGGAGATGCTTAGTACATGGGTGGAGATTTCAGAAAGAGGCCAGGCTTTAAAAGAGTTGGAAGTTGAATCATTCATCTGATACCATTTGATTCATGCCCTTGCTTGTCGCAAGACTCTTTTTGTTATTTTCCTGGTCGATGGCTTCGCAAATCTGAGTGATTGCGTTAGTTTAACGCTGCACCAAAATAATAAACGTCTGGTTTTTATTAAAACAGCGACAAACGTGCAAGGATAGACAGAATGGTGAAGAAGATGGACATTAAAAAAGTATAGTCAATTGTCCCATACATATTTGTTGGAAAATGACATGGTATCCGGTCTATATGAAAGCCAGGATGCCTCCGGAGATGGGACAAAATCAAGTGGTTACACAAACCATTCGGCGAGTTCATGTATCCCAGGTTTTTCTTCCAATTAGTAGAGAGACGCTAATAATCAAAGGCTTCAATATTTCACTAGCCATATGGTAGTGTTTGATAGAAAAAATATTATTCATGGATAAGTGTACGAGATAGAGTTTGTTCCTTGGCTATCTCTAGGGATATTCCTTGGCTATCCTATTGATCATATCAAATGCAAAAAGGTAAATCCATGGGATAACTTTTTTTTACTCTTATTTGAGGGATAACCAGCTATTCCTGCATTTTTTAGAAATAAATTGAGGAGATATCCCATGGTTAACCATTATTCTTTGGTTAACTTTATTCCCAGCTATCCCTTATAGTTATGGCTTTTGAAATAAGAGGGGATATCCAGGGGATATCCCCTCTTATCCCCTATTTCAAACACTACCTAAAGTAGGATCACTCCGCCAGACGCGGATATCCCCTCTTATCTCCTATTTCAAACACTATCTAAAGTAGATCACTCCGCCGAACGTGCGGATGAGAAGGAAGGAGGGTTGGAGAATGTGAGGTGTGCAAATTAAGAATGAAAGCTTGGATTTCAGGTGGCTATAGCTCTGCTAAACCTGTCACTTAGGAGGCACCAAATTTAAATTAAACGAAGCAGAATTGGGACGGTCCAACAACTAAGAAAACATTTACTTCACCGCCAGAGTAACGATTCCCAAGAAATATCTAGACATTTTTCCCTTTTTTTTTTTTTTTCTTCCACAGCATTTCCTCCCTTCATTCAGTGCTTTATTTCATTCGGTATTCTGAACATGTGGCTATAACTTTTTTCTTTTAATCTTCATTGAATGACACCAAGCCGACCCATGTGGTTGGGAAAAGGCTAAGATGAGTTGAGTTGAGACTTGAGATTGAATGACACCGAGGAACAAATAGCAGAGCTGAATATGTGGCTACAAATTTTTTTTATAAAAAAAAACTTCCATTCAATGGTTCCTACCATAGTCGTGCCACAGACGTCCGATTGAAATAACACAAATACCCATTCCATTTATAACGACTCCCAATATCCAGAAGATGATGATGGGACGAAGACCCGTAGCCTCTCCATTCGCTTCCTCCCCTGACCTTCCCACAGCCGAATTGAAGACATCGTAATGAATATTCCACAATTGTATTAGACAGCGAAAGATCAACATTAGAAGATGGATTTACTGAATTGTTGCCGTCCAAAGCTAGAAGTTCACTAAATATACAGAAATTGTTACTCACTTCAAATGTTTGAAAATGTTATGAAAGCCAGTCTAGGTTTCAGAAATCATCGCCTGCTTAAGATAATCCATTCTCAACTCTGAGAAAGATGAAATGTGATTCAGTGTGATAGAATGGGTATAGAAAGAAAGGTAGACCAAAAGCTGGAAGTTTGACAGTGCATTTATGCAACTCTCAAAAACCACTAAAAGAAGCCAAGCAGCAGGGAATCCAGAGATCTATGAATGCAACCTTTGCAATAAGGATGATCTTTAACTCTTCATAAAAAGCGGAACATACCTTAAGAAGATGTTCAGTTTCATGAAATCATCAAAATGACAAGATAAACAATCTGTTGAGTCTATCTATGAGTTCTAGCTTTCTGTTTTTTTTCCCACACAAGAACCATGCATGCCATTAAGGTGACTGTATTCTTTAGCAAGGAACACAACTGAGAAAACTTACAAACCAAGAACCTAATCATGTTATATGTTACTTTCCCTTAGGTATGTTGTACATTTGACATTTCAACTGACTGGTTTACTCCGGCTTGGATGGGATATGATTTCCACCAGTTGCAATCTTGTAGAGATAGAATGCTGACATAAGAGCACTGCAAGGAAATGTTCGGGATGTAACATACTGTCTTCTTAACATCTTTAACATAAACATAAAGCCTGGTCATGTGATGTTAACAGAAAAAAGGAGAACAAATGAGCCTTCAAAAAAACTTTATGGAGCACACTTATCCAAATGTTTATGAAGCAAAAGGCAACAAAAACCTGTCTGGGAGCAGGCCAACAGTAAATTTAACTGTGAAGATATATTAAATGAAAGAGTAGGCATGCTCTTTTGGAAACTGGGGCAGCAATATTTGCCATTTCTTAGCTCACAGGAAAAAGATTCCAAACAATATTCTGCTTAATTTTGACTTCTTAAATAGTGTCAGGAACATGAATCAATTTCTGTAGTAATGTAGTTTGATAAGTTCTATTATAACTAGTAAAATGGGAAAGGGATAGCTTGCTCAAATTTAAGAAGGTGGGGGAGACCAATTTATTTTCCAGTTCCACAGTAGTAGACCAGGATGGTTTCTAAATTTACAGATCATTAGTTGTCTAGCACAAGATTTTATTGGCTGAATCAGCAAATGTTATATAAATCATAATGTGGCAACAGGTCCTGCAGCATTCCTTTTTTTAAGCTTTCCAATCAATACTCAGCCCAAAAAACAAAAAGAATGAATGAATGAATGAAAGAAGAGAAGACAAGAAAAAGAGAAGAAAAAGTTTCTAGTTTACCCCACATCAAATGTACAGCTCCTCATGCGAACCCAACAACACCACATTTTCTGGTCAATAATTTCCAAATTACTGTCTTCACACTGAGATAGTGACAAGGTTGATGCCAAGCACATATCTTTCTTTTGGGAAAACAACAAACCCAAATTATAAAGTTGCTAGAACAGTCCAAAGGTGTAACTCCATTTGACGTGTGCAGGAGCATGTCTGTGTAGAAAGGCACAAATATTTTTTGATTTTACCATATTCTCAATAAATGCTTTTAATTACGGAAGACTTCATCATTTTGTTAACCAAATTGCATCTCCAAAACATCTTGCTGACACCAACCTTGACAATGACATACTGTCAACAGATTACAAGCTATTCAGTCTGCCTAGTTACTACCATTAAGTATGAAATATTCAATCATCAATTGTAAAAGAGAAATCCAGTGGATAAGTAGCTTGAGAATTTGAGTATCAGTAATTCTAAATAGATTTTGTATGATTTTTTATTTGCATTTATGTTTCTGTTGACTGATGTCAGATACAAGTATGATAAAAGGGGATATAATCTGTTAGTTAACATGTGCATGCACGTGTGGGTGTGTGTATACATAATTACACGAATAGGTGGTCACAGAATAGTGGATGGCACATACTGAGAAGCGTGATTTATGGACCAGTGAGCTAGTGAAAACCAATAATTGAGGATAAAAACTAATGTGCAAAATGTGATGGATATCAATAGCAAAATGAATAGACGTTCAGCTGAGCAAACCTGAGAGCAGCAACTACTCCAGCTGGCATTATCTTGGACGTTTCGAGGTATCTTTGCCCCATAACACATGTTAATACAAGGGCACAAACTGTGTTCCAGATAATAACAAGATCATAAATGTCAAACAACAGAAGGGATAAAATAATAACTAGAAGGGAAAAAAGACAAATAAGAAAGAAAGTTCTTTTCCTTGACCAAGTACTACCAATAATTTAAGCAAGAGTCAGTCATCAGTAGTTCAAGAAGCTAGTTATAAAACAATTATCAGGAAAAATTAACAACAATAAGAACATAGAAAACAAGACTAAAAGGCAAAAGCATAAAATATGAGTTGTGAGTAGATACCAGTCTAACCCAGGTGAAGCACATTGAAAGTGGTGAAAACCATCCTTAAGTATTTACGAAATACTAAAGACCAATGGCTTATCTATAGAGAACCTGACTTGAAGCTTGTGGGATATACTGACTCCAGTTTTCAGTCAGACAAAGATGATAGCAAGAGTGTATCAGGGTTTATCTTTATCCTAAATGGAGGAGCGATCTGCTGGAAAAGTTCCAAACAGCCCACAGTGGCGGATTCTGTATGCGAGGCAAAGTATATCGCAGCATCAGATGCAGCAAAGGAAGCGGTATGGCTACGAAAATTTTTGGGCGAATTGGAAGTGGCACCTGCCCTGGATAGTCTTGTTTCGGTGTACTGTGACAGCTCTGGAGCAGTTGTCCAAGCCAAAGAGACAAAATCTCATCACCGCAACAAGCATATATTGCGTCGCTACCACCTTGTACGAGAAATCGTGGAACGATGTGACGTCGAGCTTCGAAATCGACGACGAAAGGAGAACCTAGCCGACCCATTTACTAAAGCTCTCGGAATCAAGGAGTTCGATAAACACAAATGGAAGATGGGTATTAGATACTGTTCCGATTGGCTCTAGTCCAAGTGGGAGTTGTTAGAAAATATGTCCTACAGCCAATCGTCTAGCTTATAGACAGTTGTGATTCATTGTACATGATTTATTTGATTAATAAAAGTTATTTTGGCAGTACAACATATTTTTCATCTTCCAATAGAACTCTTAAATATTATAGTCCTTAGAATTACATTTATTCGAGAAAGGAGAAATTATAGAGTAATTCTTAAATGGGCTCGCAACCAAATGATACGTTATTACCTAGGATAATACGTAGTCAAGTATAGGTCGTTGTGTGCCATATATGTTGGTTTGTCCTCTTAAACCAAGAAGTGTATGACATTAGTATGGCATGCAGGTGAGTGTAGGAGTACATTCACTGAACAGTGGCTTACCTATGTTGAGTACTCTACTGTCAAGGGTATCTCACAGAAGGGTAATGGGTATAAGTGTTCCTTTGACCTGAGACTATCATGGTGACTTAGTAAGCAACTCACTGTACTTAGGCGCTGGACTACTTGGATTTCTAATCCAGTGACGGAAGGTTATTGGGTACAGTCAAGTACTTATTAAATCAGTGATGAGTCAAGATGAAATTATCCACTCTAAGTATTAGAGTTAATACTCGGTTTGTGTTTTAATTTTGCAAAACCTTGGCCAGGGTAATCCATATGAGGAGTCACAGGATTGTACACGTTGAAACACACTTAGATGTTTTTTGGAAGTTGGCAATGAACTCTAAATTCATCTTGAGTATTTGGACAAGGGGATGAATTATACGGTAACCATAGCCTAGGTTCCTGAATATTGCTTTGCATACATTCGGTCTATTCGGACGTCGGGTACCATTGCTAGATGGTCACATCGATTGGTATAGGAAGTGTTCCTATGCTACCGACTTAGATTCGAACCTATGGAGTCACGCACATAGTCAGGTGACCTGGAGACAGGCTTAACCCATGATCTAAGTGGGACTTGGTCATATGGGTAATACCGAGTTTGCACTAGCAATGTCTAGCTAGCACTGGGCATTAGCGGTAGTACTTATTCTGGGGATGAACTTGAGTTAGTTTGTAACTCAAGTGAATTTTTGGGATTTATTCAGACCCATTGTGAGATAAGACTTGAACCATAAACCAATGGTTGGTCTGACGATAGAGTAGTTTAGATCTGGTTTCAAAGTGGTTTGAATCGGATATCCAATATAGCCTCTGATCGTTTATTTATGAATTTTAAAATCATAAATTATTTTAAATTAAAAATTAAAAATAAGTCCAATGCGAAGTATGATTTAAGATCTTCGCATGAGTTCTTCCGGATTTTAATTTGGACTTCAAACGGATTTAATCTGATTATTTTCGTATTTATAAATATTTTGAATATTTTTAAAGTATCGTTGCGGGCAGCCTAGAGAATTATATCATTAAACGGATTTAATGATGGCGATGTGCCACGGCCAATGTTGGAACACCAAACCTCGCCCAAGAGCGAACCCTTGAGAGAAACATGCCAATTATCGGATCTAAGTCGTGTTCATATTCTTCTTCTTCTTCTTTGAGTAATACCCATAATCTGAACTCCAGGTCTCCTGAAGGGCAAGCCCTTCAGGTCGGGTGCCAACCACCTGTGCTAACATGTTCACATCACATCATATCTTTTGGAAGCTGAGGGATGATGGTGAACAAAGTAAAGAGGATCATCAACCACCAGTTTCAAGCTCCATGTATCTTAAGTCTTTTGCCTAAGCCCTGTTCATTTCAGTAGTTTGACTGAAGAACACAGAATATCATGGCAATCATTGCATATTTCAAGTCTTGTCAAATCAAATTACAGGCATCTTTGCCTACTACCATTACAAAGATGGATCATAAGGGAGCTACAATGTGAAGTAGACATGCAATGTTGTCAAATTTTTAAACCAGTTAAACTGGAGACTTGCTCCAACTAGAACTTAAATTGAAGGCCCTGACTGCCAGGAAGTCATCAGTTCCAAAATCTGATTGCAAATTCAATTCAACATTGATACCAATGGATACACAGTGAGCACCAATACGCATCACAGTTTTGAGATTTTCAGAGCAACTAGACACTGTTTGGTGGAAGAGAGATTCTAGGTGGTAACAGAATAACCATCTAGGCAGCTGCGAAGTAAGTAAGGCAACAACGAATTCACAAATAGAGTCAGAAAATATACAATCAACATCAAAAGTGATGCAATGTTGGAAACCATCAATATATAGAATCATTTCTAATGACGATATGCCTATGAGAAAACAGAGGAAATGCTATCTATTTAAAATTGCCCTCTATATATTGTTGTGTTCATCTCATCATACAACAAGACCACTTCCTGACATAAGAGAATTTAAACTTAAGCTGCAAACAAGAATCTAATTGGCATACTGAAGCATATTTTGTTTATAATCACCACTGATGTTAGATATCCACCAAAACACAAACTCAGGTATTCTTACTAGTCAAAAATCTTCATTTTCACCCCTTAAACTATCTCTACCAAGATAGAAATATTTTTGAGTGAATCTCAAATTCTGACATCCAATATTATGTCTCATGAGAGAAGTTGTCACAACCCATGGTCCAATGCTACAGATATGTCCAATAATGTTTATCCAGAATCCAAGATCAGCAATTGTTCAAGTTAACATATAGAAGTTGATTCAGGTACAATGACAACATCAGTTATTCCGGTTATTATAAAGCCTTTGATGCTATTTCAGACATGTCCATACCATCACAACTACAGTAGAGAATCCACACAGTTTCAAGACTTCCTATCTTGTCATCACTTTGAACCTTCTATACGACTCAAGATTAAAAACAAAGGGTCCCCACCTAAGTGATACAAGACCCTCATAATTTTTTTGTCTCCCTTCTTCAAAAATGCCCTTCAGAGATTGATCCATAGTTTAATTGTACCTAAATAAAACTTCAACTAATATTTCATAAAACACCATTGAAATGTCTGAACCATTGCACCCAGCACTTATAATTCCCAATACACCACCTTTCAGATTGCAAATTTCACACCTTGTGTCTCCTTTGCTTCCCATGCCAGAGATCCAAAATTGCAATATTGAACCAAAAAAGGGTTAAAATCTTCANTGCTATCAAGAGTTAATCCGAGAAGATATGGGTATAAGTATCCTTTAGACCTGAAGATCACAACCGGTGACTTGCAAGCAACTCATTGTACTTAGGTGCCGGACCACTTGGATTTTTAATCCAGCTACGAAAGGTTACTAGGTGCAGTCAAGTACTTTGGTAGTCAGTTGTGGATCAAGATGGAATTTGACCTATCCCGTTAAAGGAGAAATGCTTGTGTTTCAATTTAGCAAGACCTTGGCCAAGGCACTTTATGTGAAAGTCACATGATCACTAAAATTGAAATCACTTTATGGATTCACTGTTTAGAGTTGACAGTCTCTTAAGCCATCCTTAGCATTTGTGGTCAAGAGGATGATTATATGGTAACTATTTCTTAGGGTTCTTGGAGTTTGCTCGACAACTCTTCGACCTATCCGGACGTCGGGTTCCATTGCTAGATGGGCACATCGATTAGTATAGAAAGTTGTTTCTATGCTACTAGCTTAGGTTCGAACCTAGAGAGTCACACGCATAGAAGTTTCCTAGGATGATCTATCTGCTGATCAACGATTGAGAATCGTATGATTTAATTAATCAATTTGATTGATTGAATTATCTCAATTGGGTTAAGTACAAGTGAATAAGATTCAATTTAGTTTAAGTCTATTAGAAGGACTAATCAATTTCAAATATTGATTTGAAATTAGACTTGATTTGAATTTAAATAGATTCAGGACTAGCCAAATTTGATTTGGGCTAGGACCATGATCTATGTGTTCAGTCCAATAAATTCAGATCAGATTAAACCATCACCTGAACCCAAACCTCTCGCATAAGTATCTCACATGATGAGATAACTAAGTCTAATAGATTAAATCTCATTTAGAATTTAATGTATTAATTTAATCCTCTCCAAACAGTTTCCATTGGAATTCTAAATGTTAGAATTAAAGTGGAATTAATGTGCCTCTTTGAATCAACCAGGCGATGGAATTCTAAGTGTTAGAATTCACATCTCTTTAGTTCTCACCGACGTCGGAATTAACAAAACGCCATGTCTCCTTGGTTTCACCGAATGTCTGAATTAACCAAGCGCCGCAACTCTTTGGTTCGGCGTCTCTTTGCTTTTTGCCAAACGACGAAATTCTTAATGTCAGAATTCAATGGGCAGGCTAAAATGAGACTATAAATAGAGGAATCCCTCACCAGATTACACAGAACAACAACACACGACATGTCGTGGATTGTAATTCTAAAAAGGTTAGAATAGAAAATCCTGATGATTCTGGTGTTAGCAAAAGCTTGGTGGATCTTGAAGGAAGATTCAAGTGGAAGGATTCAAGATCAGCAAAGTTATTTTTCCGCGAGTTAGCACTCTCGGAAATCCGATCATTCGAGGCTTTGCGTGGATGATACTAGAGGCCGGACGATTGAACGACTGCAGAGCACAAAAGGATTTACCAACTACCCTTAAGGTAAGTGATATGATCCCTAAACCTTAAGGCATGATTCAAGGCAAGAAGTACGACTTCTTACGTTGAGGATCAAGATATGATCTTGATGATTATTTATGCATATTTTAGATCAAGCGATCCTATATATAAGGCAAAAGATATGATCTTGATGCATATTAGATAGATTAATATGTAATCTTTTAGCTTCCACATTGATAATATTATCAAATTTAAAAATATGCATGCCTCGGAGTTTATTTTTTCTTCCTACACCTTAATGATAAATTAGTGGCCATTTTCTGCATAAGGAAAAACTAAACTTTAGTAGTATATAAATTGATTCAGTCTAAAGACTTGGACTTTAGTCTAAAGATTCTTCCACTATTTTGTTCAAATTGGCAGCATCTATATCCCAATTCGAAGAATTATTCTTAATTCTTTAGTGGGCACTAAGATTTACATAGACTACATACAGGCCCAAGTGAAGCTTGGCCAACCCATATGCATCTAAGAGTATGTTCAAAATCAATTGTTTTCCCAAACAATTCTTAGTTTCAGTTTTGCCCCATATTCCTCTTCAGCAGGCATAGAATGCCTCCACTGAAAGTTCTAGTTAGGTCCAACCATTAAATAATATAATCAGTGCAACCTATCTATAGACGACCAAGCCCGAGTGAAGCTAGGCCCATCTAACTGTCTATTTAATAGTTACGCTGACTTATCATATAATAAATGATAATTTCGATGGTGACAAGCACCAGGCATGGAGTGCCTCCAATGATTATCAAGACATCGAACTCATTATCACTCACCTTAATGGGAGGCTATGATCTTGTTATCATATAACTATTTCATTTTAAGGACTTAATAATTTTAGAGGATTTAATAATCTGAAGATAAATTGACTAATCAAGTTCTTCCACTGAATCTATGAAGTCAGTAGAATGAGACAAGATTAAGTCAGGTTAAGTGGCATCTAAATCAGTCAGACTGATTTCCTTACAGGCATGGGTCAACTCGAATCAGGTAAATGATCTTAATCATAAATGGTTCACCATGTTGACCAGGTAAGTGAGATCGATGGAAGGGATATGCCATTAACTCGTTAAGATGCATCAGTACGAGTAGCTTCCAATTAAAATCATTCGATCATTGATCCTAGAGCAACTTGCCAACTTACCTTAACATCATATGGTTAACCAATTTTGACTTGACCATCTAAGAGATTCATGCTCAACCACGGATCCTAATCTACTTCCATTTGGTTTAATCAAAGACATGGACATGATCAACTACAACTATTGTTTGATTTAGAGCATCCTTAACCTAATATAATTAATTTAGATTTGATCAAATACTCTTATAGTCCATTTGATTTAAACCTTAGGGTCTAACCCTTTATGGACCTGATTTAGCTAACCCAATGGCTAAATATATTTCATGTTTTCATAACTTCCATGTCATATATTTTGAATCGTGCATCACTTGCATTATATAACTACTCATAATTTTAATATTTAGATCATATCTAAAAAGATTATGAATAAATATTTAACATTCAAATAAGACTCCATAAATATTTGTATGTTTCATAACATAGACAACAAGTTCTCATATCTATATTTTTATTCTAAACAAGCAATTATCATGCTTTTATACAACATCAATATGCATTAAATATAAAATATCTCTTAAAAGTGCGTGTAATCTATGTTTTGATGCTAAAGATCAATTTAATTATCTTTTAACTAAGCATCAAAGATGAGAGAATCATAATGGCACCATAATACGCCATAGAATACCTCATTGAATGGGGTAATTTGGATTTTTAATCCATCTATGACTGGATAGCTTGGTGATCCATTTTAGTTATGATTACAAAATTAATAAGAATACTAATTTATATGCTATAAATTAGATCAAGATGAAACCATGCTCTGATACCATTTGTAGGACGAAATAATCTCCAAGGCATGCATATTTTAAAATTTAATAATAATTACCAATGCAGAAGCTTAAAGATTAAATATTAATCAATCTAATAGGCATCAAAATCATATCTTTGCCTTATACTATAGGATCATTTGATCTAAATTATGCATATAAATAAAATCATCAAGATCATATCTTGATCTTAGATAAGAAGTCATACTACTTATCTTGAAGCCTGCCTTAAGATCTAGGGATCATATCACTTACCTTAAGAATAATTGGTAAATCCTTTATGCTCTACAGCCGTTCAATCGTCTACCTCTAGTATCGTCCATGCGAAGTCCCCGAATGATCGGATTCCTAGAGTGCTAGCTCGCGGAAAAAACAACTTTGCTGATCTTGAATCCTCCCACTTGAATCTTCCTCCAAGATCACCAAAACTTTTGCTAACACCATAATTACACCAGGATTTTTTGTTCTAACTCTTAGAACTATTTTGTTTCTGATTCTTTAGAATTTTAATCCATAACATATCGTGTGTTAATCTGGTGAAGAATGTCTTATAATTTATAGGCTCAATTCAGCCTTTAGCCCATTGAATTCTAACACTTAGAATTCTTTCATTTGATGAAAATCAAAGAGACATGAATTCTAAGTGTCGTTTGATGAAAACCAAAGAGACATGAATTCTAACACTTAGAATTCCAACGTTTCCGATGTTTGGTAAAAACCTATGAATTCTAACACTTAGAATTCCAACGTTTTGTTAATTCCGACGGTGAAAATCTATGAATTCTAACACTTAGATTCCAATGTTTTGTTAATTCTGACATTATGTGAAAACCAAAGAGTTGTCCATCATTTTGTTAATTCAAAGAGATACATTAATTCCACATGAATTCTAACACTTAGAATTCCAACGGAAATCGTTTGGAGAAGATTAAGGTTATACATTAAATTCTGCATGAGAATTAATCTCTTATGAGATGGAATTTTGTTATCTTATCATGTGAGATCCTCATGCAAGAAACCTCTTTCACATGGAGTTTGGATTTGGGTTTTGGTTTAAGCTGATTTGAATTTATTGGATTGAACATACATAGATCATGGTCCTAGCCTAAATCAAATTTAGCTAGTTCTGAATCTATTTAAATCCAAATCAAGTCTAATTTTAAATCAATATTTGAAATTGATTAGTCCTTCTAATAGACTTAAACCTAATTGAATCTTATTCACTTGTACTTAACCCAATTGAGATAATTCAATCAATCAAATTGATTAATTAAATTATATACGATTCTCAATCATTGATCAGCAAATAGATCATCCTGGAAAACTTCAATGCGTGTGACTCTCTAGGTTCAAACCTAAGCTGGTAGCATAGGAACAACTTTCTGTACTAATCGATGTGCCCATCTAGCAATGAATCCCGACGTTCAGATAGGTCGAAGAGTTGCCGAGCAAACTTCAATAATGCTAAGAAATAGTTACCATATAATTCATCCTTTTGACCATAAATGTTAAGGATGGCTTAAGAGCCTATCAACTCTAAACAGCAAATCCATAAAGTAATTTCAACTTTAGTGATCATGCGACCTTCACATGAAGTACCTTGGCCAAGGTCTTGCTAAATTAAAATACAAGCATTTCTCCTTTTAACAGGATAGGTCAAATTCTATCTTGATCCACAACTGACTACACAAGTACTTGACTGCACCCAATAACCTTTAGTAGCTGGATTCAAAATTCAGGTGGTCTGGCACCTAAGTACAATGAGTTGCTTGCAAGTCATCGGTTGTGATCGTTAGGTCTTAAGGATACTTATACCCATATCTTCTCGGATTAACTCTTGACAGCAGAGTATCCAGAAATGAGTCACGTTCGATAAAATGTACTCCTACACTTTCCACCTATATGTTATACCAGTGTCTCTACACTCCTTGATTAAGAGGACAACCAACAAATTTGATATACAATGTCCTATAATTGATAGTACTATAGCCCTGTCATAGTATATCATTTGGTCACGAACTCTTTGAGGACCTTCAAAGATAAATCCCCCTTTATTGTAAAAGAAGATCCTAAGGGCTTTATTACAATTAGGAGTTTTAAGAAGATGTTTCTGTAATGAATAAACTACCAAATAACTTTTATTATATATCAATTTATATGCTATTTACATTAGCACAATCATCATATGATTGACTTTAGGATATAATTCCTCATAGTCACCTCGTCACTAGGCGGGGGATAGAGGTACAAATGCTATCAGGAATCTCATATTGAGCCCTAAGGTTCTTTATGTCTTGGGCGGTCATGGTGGAGGCTATCCCCTGCGGACCTACAGACTCAGAAAGAGTAGCTGGAGGAGATGCCGAACGACTAGATAATCGAGAAGAAGCCCTAGGTGGTGTTTGGGATGCGATCGCGAGCAATTGCGAATGGAGATGCCACCAGGAGCCCGACGCCGTGCTTGAAGGATCTCCTTCCTGGAAGGTTCGACCATAGGTCTCTTACCTTTTCTATGGAAGTCTGAATCCATGGAGAAAAAAGCAAAGAAAGTGAAGGGGACTAACCTAAAGATCAAAGGGACAGAGGCAAGAACTCGAGACTCAAAATACGAAGAAGACACAAGGAAGGTAATGGAGGCATGAAAGGCTCGAAGGGATGGGCGGAACAGCCTTTATAAATAATTTTTGAATGTTCCGCCCACTACAGTGCCACACGAAGATTCATGAATGGAGGTACCATCCAGCTGCCCACAAACTCTTCGTTGTTCGAGATACGATGACTCGGTAACACATAAGGGGCGCGATCCATGCCCAATGATGGGATATAGATAAGAACAATCCAATAATGGTGCTCCATCTTTTTTGTTGATTGAGGGATATTTTTCTCAATCTCCTCGCGGGCCGTATTGCTTTTGGCGTCATTCCTTAAATGATGAAAGGACTTCGAAGAGACTTTACCTCTTTGGGAGTGCGTGCTCACCTCCACTAATTTATGGCACTAAAGGCCTAACAAAAGAAAAAGAGTTTGCACTCCTTTCTCTTGGCAAGTGCTACGTGCATGAGCGCCAAGACTCAGGAGTGGCCAAAGTCACCTAACGGCAGGAGTGGATGAGGCGCCAATGACCCCTGCGCATAAGCGGTCCTAAGGCAGCCCTAGCTCCTAGGCGGCCCCTGCTCATAAACGGCCCCTACTCATAAGCAGTCCTGAAGTAGCCCTGGCTCCTAGGCGGCCCCAGCTCACAAGCGGCCCTAAGGTAGCCCCAGCTTATAAGCGGCCCTAGCTCCTAAGCAGCCCAACTCCTAGGCAGCTCCGGCTCCTAGGTAACCCCAGCTCATAAGCGGCCTTAGCTCTAGGCTGTCCCAGCTCCTAGGCGGCCTATGTTCCTACCTCATCTCCTCTTGTCTCTAGGTTCAGCTGCAGCTTCCCAGGCAAGCCTTCATTTTTGACAAGGCCGGGCCCACCAGTTACCTCTGATTCATATATGTCTAATAAGACAAACTCTGTTGATTCTGGCACAAGCCTAAGAAGTCATAATCCATCATGAAGTTTTAAATGGCCTAAATCAGATGAGCCTAAAGAAAAAGACTTTGTACAACGCATTCGGTGCAGCAAGTCCTACGTAGATTTCATCGCCCCTCCTTATTGGTCCACATGCGTACGATACCCATTAAAAAATGTTAAGACAACTTTACGATATCCCAAGAAAAAAATTACGACACCCCAATTTTAAACTTATGACACCATAGTTATAAAATTAAGACACCCATTTAGAAAGCAAAAAAAAAATTACGACCCCCAGTTGTTAACTTATGACACCGTAATTATAAAATTATGATACCCATTTAGAAAACGTGCTCGTACACAAATTTCAAAAAAGCTGAACGAATATTAATGCATATCACGTCAAAATTTAAGATGACATCCTAGTTTTAAACTTACGACACCGTAGTTATAAAATTAAGACACTCATTAAGAAAGTCAAAAAAAAATATGGCATCCCAGTTGTAAATTTACGATACCGTAGTTATAAAATTACGACATCCACTCAGAAAATGTGTCTATACACAAATTCCAAAAAAAAGCTGAATGGGTATTAATGCACGTTAGATAGCCTTTTTTTTGGAATTTGTGTATAGATATATTTTCTGAGTGAGTGTCATAATTTTATAACTAAGGTGTTGTAAATTTACAACTAAAATATTGTAATTTTTTTTGCTTCTGAACGGATGTCTTAATTTTATAACTATGGTATCATAAGTTTAAAACTAGGGTATCGTAAATTTTTTTTACTTTCTGAATGGGTGTCTTAATTTTATAATTATGGTGTCATAAGTTTAAAGCTGGAGTGTTGTAATTTTTTTCTCAGAATATCGTAAAGCTGTCTTAACATTTTTAATGCATATCGTATGCATGTGGACCAATAAAAAAAACGGTGTAGCCTACGTAGGACTTGCTGCACTGGATACGGTGTACAAAATCTTTTCGAGCCTAAAAAGTCATCATCCATAATAAAACTTTAATGATTCTGACCAGATGAACCCCAAAAGGTGATCATCTGCTACGAAGTACCAATCACTCAGTTCAGATGGATAAATCCTACTAATTCTATCATTCTATTCAAGAAGTCGTAGTTCATTTTGAGATTCCAAAGTTTCCGAAACAGTTACATATACCCCAAGTATCAATAAAACGGGTAAGAGGGATCCGACCAAGGTATGACACTCAAGCACTGAGAGAATTTTTTTATCTTCTTCTTAACTCTCATTAGCTCGAGCTTCTTCAAGCTCACGACTATGATTCTAATCACTAACTTGAGCGTCGAAGGGTCTCCGTCGGAATATCCAGTCCTCAGAACTTCTTGTAGATCTGGTGTTGAGGTGAATCATCTTCATCAAATTCATAATTCATCCACTGATACTCAAGGACGTCAGTTCAAGATGATTAGGCATCACCAACTAGCATTTAAATATCCAAAATGGATGCGTATAACGAGGCCATCCCAACTTTAAAATTGTTATGCGAACTTTGTTTATTGTGCATTTCACGTACCAAATACCAACCAACATTAATACACAAGACCCAACCTTGTATAGATTAATTCATGAAATAATAATAGGACCTTCAGTCATTGTTTATGGTCTACCTCCTGAGGATTTGAATCTTAATTGAGTTGAGTGCTTTAACAATGGTGTATGTCCTCAGGATTTGTCTCTGGCTTCTGTATGGTTTTTTCAGGTATGATGTGATATCAAAAACCTTAGAAGAGATTTCTATTTATAGAGACTTTCTTAACTCCCTTCCATCGTCTATTCCTATCAAAGTAGGCATTTTAAATTTTTAAAAGAGATATAGTTATCACTTAATTAATTAGTAGATGGATATTGTTGAGAGTTATCTTAAGATATATCTGAAAGTAGTTATCAAATAAAATAAAATAAAATAAAATAAAATATAACCATCACCAATGAGATTCTTGTTTCAAGCATCAAGGTCACTCATAACCTTCTTCAATTCCTCTGGATTGTTAAGTAACAATGGCATGGCTTTTTTTTTTTTTTTTATGTGCATGAGATGGAGTATTTGTGCCCGGTGCTAATAAAGTCTTTTGAAAATAGAAAAAAGGAAATTACGATGTATTCGAGATCTGTGTTTTGTATTCATAATAGAATATGAACCATAGTTTTCCCCCACGGTCATCAATTCGCGGTCTCTGCATCATCTTATCAATGTCATGCCAATCTCACTAACATAGTCCCAGAGTTCTGATGATCAGCCCACCTCAGCATGGCAAGAGGCGGGTGAACCTCCTCCATCATCATCTCCCTAAACCTCTTGCCTCCTATGAGACTTCCTCTTCCTTCGCCTAACATATGGGCAAGCATTTGTTGATATATATGCATCTCCATTATTACATCATTAAAAAAATACATAATTCAAAAAAACTATTTATTTGATACATAATTCCAAATGCTTATGATATGATAACTAAGCTTTTTAAGCTTAAGAGCGAAATGGTCTTTGTCGGCATTTTTTTTTTTTTTTTGATAGAAGAGATGACCTAAAAGTGTCGGAAAAGCAACCCCCTTAGCATCAGCATCCAAAATCTAAGTATCCGGCCAGAGGAAGGAACGTTCCGACAAAGGCTACAAAAGAGGGTTGTTGCTTTAGGGGCCAAGTAATCAGTAGTTTGGTTAGCTTATCTAAAATTATATGAACAATATTTTGAAAGGCCCCAACATCTTCTTAATGGACTAAAGCAGAGGATGTAAACAATGGATGGCTTGCTGATCCATCAAATAATAGCACTAAAATCTCCTTCAATGACATAACTAACCATTGAAGTGATGAAGAATAGCCTCTTAACCCATGCCAATCATAGTTAAGTTAGCATAAAGGATCAAATCAGTGTCGAGTAGGAGTAATTCAACTTCAACAAATTGATCACAGTCATTCCGAAGAATATAGTATGCACCTACTAAGTTGATAGATTGAGTTATCAAAATTTAACTTTTACCATTCAGAACACAGGAGACATCAAGAAATAGGAGTATCATTTTAGGTTCTAAGCGAATAGGAGAAGGGTATCCCTAAATGGATGGTTAAAATGACATTTTGAGCATTGAAAATGTTGTTTTCTAATTATTCGTGGATACCCCAATGATTAAAAGTGGTTTAGCATGGTACATTGCCTTAAGAGAAATGATTTGAGGAAGAAAAGTATAATACTTCACAGATAGTCCTATATCGAATAAAAAAAAAAGGTTTGAAGTGCTTATAACTCAAGTTCATGTACTATAATTAACTTTTATCCGAATTTTAGGGCCATATGGTTTTATTCTACTAACAGGTTAATGGACCAGTAGATGGGCTTGGAGCATTATAAAACTATCAGAGCTGACCCAATATGCAAAAATTGGTAGACAGGAGGAAAGAAGAGTCGATTCAAGTATGCAAAGTTAGTAGATAAATAAAAAAGATACCCATATGGCAATGATAGAGACACGTCATGATATGAAACCATCCTAATAACACTAACGATCTGACTTAAGATAGATCCTGATTGGCTTGTAATGTGTAATGACATATCGTATTATAAGAGAAAACATTGTAATGCATAAAAACATTTTTTATATCGGATAAAAACTACTAGTTCAGGATAAATTTTGATTAGCTTATGATGTGTGATGAAAAAGATTATAATATATAAAAATATTATTATATCAAATAAAAAAATTAAAATATTATAACTTATATTTATTTATTTTTAAATAATTTTTATTTAAATTTTTAGAACTACATAGTTTTATAGCTTTGGTGTGCTGATCCAACAACCTTGGTAGAAGGCCTTCCCAAGAGCACCTTCACCCCCATCTTGGAGTGCTAGTCAAACAGCTCTTATGACTACTAGAAGACTACTCTAGGACATCTCTTCCACCCTGTCTCTGCCGGAAGGATGATTTATTTTATTTTTCCTGCCGAGATGGTGGTGGTGCTGCTTGACCTCCTAAGGGACAACAAAGGGAAACAAAAGGGAAAGAGAGAAAAAACAGTAAGAGGGGGAGAAAGCAGTGTGAGGGAGGGTTTTATCCTCTCCTTCTCCTGCATAGAACAAAGTTGAGAGAGAATACAATCAGAAAATTGAGGAACAAATGATAGAGAGAAGTTGAAGCGCCAAAAAAAAAAAAAAAAGGTGGGGGAGGGGTGGTGGGGAAGAGTGAGTTTTACTCTCTCCTTCTTAAATGGAAAAATAGAAAGAAAGAGAAAGAGTGAGTGAGAGAGAGAGAGAGAGAGAGAGAGAGAGAGAGAGAGAGAGAGTGAGGAAAATGGTGGCGAGAGGGAGAGGAAAGTAGAGAGAGGTTCATGGGAATGGTGGTGGGGCTCGACGATTTCAGCAGAAGAAATAGGCGGCGCGGCCAAAGAGAGGCACCGCGGCTGGCTTTTTCCTTGCCAATTCTAGGTTGGGCCAAGCTACAACAAAATCATGAACCGCTTAGAAGGAAAAAGAAAAAGTCTTGCACTAATCGTTAATTAACGGGTATGCATGCCAGAAGTAGAATTATTATTTTTTGCTTTTGTACGTATATGTAGCATGCATTAATCACTGAGTATGATAGAGCCAGACTTTTCCTTAAAAAAATGCTTTCTGCGCCGTGGACGGTGCAGAATATCCTGCACTGCTCATGACCGTTGGTCCGCACAAGAAGACCGGCACATCTGACAGTTAGGTCTCGGTGCGAAAATGGCCGCCGATGGTGCGAAATTTCCTGCACCGCCCGGTGGCGAAGAAAGACTTTTCCACCACTTAAACACTAAATTGCCAAAAAAAAGTTCTAATTATCTCGCATCCAAGTTTCATATAGTCATCATCAAACTACCCATCTTTAAACTTTTAGTCAAACTGCCAAACTGGCTTACATAGCTAATTTTTATTTAGATCATACCGAAATGATTCATAGTTTCTTGAGAGTATCAAGCATGCTTTGGCGTGGCCGATACTTGGCCTCTAGAGGAATAACCTTGGGCATGGTAAGACCTGAGCCTTCAGTCATGTCCACCTCTTCCTTTCCAATTCTTTCCCACTCAAAGCACTGGATCAGGGTTCCTAATGCTTGGCCAACCACCCTCATTGCAAGGCCTTCACCTGGGCACCTTCTCCTCCCATCCCAAAGGGGAGCATCAGCCTGTCTTCCCCTTTCCCACCTCAAATCTTTCTGGGATGAACTTTGTAGGCTCCTCCCACACATTGGGGTCCCTGTGAACAGAGTATGCATTGACCAATAGCATCATTCCAGGTGGAACATGAAAGCCTCCAACAACACACTCTTTGGATGATTCATGAGGCACAAGGAGTGGGGCTGCTGGGTACATCCGAAGCGTCTCGGTGATGACACACTGGAGGTATGGAAGATTAGATAAATCCGACTCTTCTAGCAAGCGATCGTTTCCCACATGCTCATCTATCTCTTTCCTGAGCTTCTTCAATGTGTGCGAGTTGTTAAGTAGGAGAGACATGGCCCATTCCGTTGTAGTAGATGAAGTTTCTGTGCCTGCTGATAATAAACCCTGTCATAGAAAAAATGTTACAATGTGAGTTTAAAACTTTTTTGAAATCAAAAAGAAAAATGCCAAAAATTACTAAGCTTAATAAATAAAAATTGTGAAGAGAAAGAAGGTAGAAAACAAGAGTTTAAAAATTAGTAACAAATATAATAGAATTCATGAAATGCAAACTTGATGAGAATAAAAATAAAGCATAATATTGATTCAGATTGATGGATGAAAGACACTATAAAGTGATTAATTAGAGTTAGTCAAATCAAGTATAGTGATATCATGCAATTCAATCATTCCTTGAAAGGTTTTTAAAATATACAGAATAGTAATAAGGCTTACATTAATACCTTAAAATTGCTAGCGATAAAATAAGTCATGAAAACATTTATTGAAAAACAAAGAAAAATATTTAAATAATTATGTCATATATATATATATATATATGAATGAGCTGGATTGATTACATTCAAATGTATTAAAATTTAGGATCTAATTATCATTTTTATTGTTACAGTTATATATAAAAATTTATAATTTGTATAAATTTAATAATAACAAAAATTAAAGTTAAATTTAGCTATGAGTGTGTATATATATACACATTTTTATAAGAAAAATTATAGATATTAGGATGAAGTAATTGAGATGACATGAGCATGTATAATAATTATAAGACAAGTTTTTCAAAAAAAAAAAAAACTTTAATTTAGATTGTAGACACTAAAAACAATTGTATAAATATGGATAAAAATTATAAGAAATAATATGAAGAAATTTGAAACCAGTGTTAATTGACTCTAAATAGTTGAAAAGATTAGGTAAGTAGTGATGGCTATAATTTAAATATTTTATTAAATTTAAAATTTCTGATCTTTTCAGCACGCAGGGAAATAATTTGATCAATAGCGTGAACGTCGATTCACGCTGGACCGCACAGCTGCGTCCGCCGCCTAACTTCAAAAACGACAAAGAATCGTTCCTTATCGATCCGTAGCAAATACTGATCACAAAGGGACACGAACAGCTCTCTTCTTATCTTGATTTGGATCCATAGAGACCGGAAAAAACGATAGATTCCTCGATAAACCAGGAAACTCACCACACAGAGAGATTTGATCATGTGGTCGGTGTAGTACTCGGGATCCGTCTTCTGTAGCGATAGCAATACACCCATCATAGTCTTTTTCTCCACATCTCCCTCCTTGCTTCCGCTCCTATGCTCATCTATCAGTCTCTGCACGAATTCATCCCTTCCTTTATGCACCCTCATCGACCTCTTGTTAACTCCCTCGTAATCAAACCACCTCAGCAATGGAAAGAAGTCACCAAGATTCGATGCTCCATTCAAGGATGCACCTTCCACTAACTCCCTGAACCGTCCCGCCTCCTCCGAGAGACCCGCCTCCTCTTCCTCCCACCCGTAGTAACTCCTCCCCGCGATCATCCTCATGAGCATGTTCAGGGATAGTGCGAACATCCTCGACTTGAGCTCCACCTTCGCAAACCCCTCTTCCAACGGGGCCTTCCAGTCTCGAAAGAGCCCTCGAGCCATGGCCTGGACCTCGCTGGCTCGGATGTCGGATAAGGATTGGAGGCGGTAGGTCGAGAGGAGCTCGATGGTGGTGATGCGGCGAATGTTGCGCCAGTGTGGCCCATGGCTGGTGAAGCCGAGGGCGGTGTAGTTGTAGCTTACGTGCTTCCAGGAGTGGAGTTTGGGACGGTTGGCGAAGGCAATGTCGTTCTTAGAGAAGCACTCTTCGGCGGCGGAAGGGGAGGAGACGACGAGGGCCGGGTGGGAGCCGAAGCGGAGGAGGAGGATGGGACCGTAGAGGTCGGAGAGGCGGGCGAGGGTGAGGTGGAGGGGTTTCTTGAATAGATGGAGGTGGCCGATGAGGGGGGGAGGGAGGGCTTGGTGGGAGGTTCTTCTTGTTCTTGGAGGAGACGAAGAGTTTGATGAAGAGGAGGAGGAGGAGGAGGAGAGCAAGAGATATGGAGATGGTTTCCATGGGTGGAAGTGGCGATGGAGCGGATGAGGAAGAGCTGCGGCTCATGATGCCAGCTCATATTTTTTATAGGCTCTATCTTGACGAATATTAATTTCGTGGAAATGTTGTCAGCATCGGGGAAATATGGGCTTATTTTTATGTTCACACGTTAGCAGTGACGCAACCTAGTTCCGTGCTTGATTGTGTTACAGTGGGTTGACAAGTGAGGCTAAAAGGTAAAAGATTTAACGTTAGCAGTGACGTTCAGAGCTGTTTTTAAAATCAGTCTGCATGACGCTGATTTTACAAATTTAATATAAAAATTAAATATTTTACAATAATATTGTTGAGGTAGATATAAAGTGGTTGAGGTTGCGATAATGCCATTGAGGCTGAGATAAAGCCGTTGAGGCTGCAATGATGCCGCTGAGGCAGAAATGACGCTACGAGGCAGAGATAAAACCATTGGGGCTGCAATGATGCCACCGAGGCAGAGATAAAGCCGTTGAGGCTGCAATGATGCCGCTGAGGCATAGATGATGCCGCTGAGGCAGAGATAACGCCGCTGAGGCAGAGATAAAGCCATTGAGGCTGCAATAACGCCGTTGAGGCTGAGATAAAGCCGTTGAGGCTGCGATAACGCCACTGAGGTAGAGATAAAGCTGATGAGGCTGCGATAATGCTGCTGAGGCAGAGATAAAGCCGATGAGGCCTCAATAATGCCCCTGAGGCTGAGATAAAGTCCTTGAGGCTGCAATAATGCCGTTGAGGCTAAGATAAAGCCATTGAGACTGTGATAACACCGCTAAGGTAGAGATAAAGTCGTTGAGGCTGCGATAACATCGCTAAGTCAGAGATAAAGCCGTTGAGGCTGCAATAATGCCGCTGAGGCTGAGATAAAATTGCCGAAGCAGAAATAGAGCCGCGGGGGCTGAAATAAAATTACCTTGAGTGTTTGTGTGCCGGTTCGGGAGATGACTCGAGCGAGTGGGCTGTTAGGGACTTGAACCGACTCGAGGGCATATCCTAGCCTGACCGAGTGGTGTCCCATTAGCCGTGATGCCGTCGAGCTCCTTCGGAACCGCCTCGAGTGTTTGTGTGCTAGTTCAGGAAGTGACTCGAGCGGGTATGGGCTGTTAGGGACTTGAACCGACTCGAAGGCATATGCTAGCCAGACCGAGTGGTGTTCCGTTAGCCGCGATGCCGTCGAGCTCCTTCGGAACCACCTCGGGTGTTTGTGTGCTGGTTCGGGAGGTGACTCGAGTGGGTACGGGCTGTTAGGGACTTGAACCGACTCGGGGGCGTATGCTGCCAGACCGAGTGGTATCCCGTTAGCCGCGATGCTGTCGAGCTCCTTCGAAACCACCTTGGATGTTGTGTGCTGGTTCGAGAGGTGACTCGAGCGGTTACGGGCTGTTAGGGACTTGAACTGAATCAAAGGCATATGCTAGCCAGACCGAGTGGTGTCCCGTTAGCCGCGGTGCCGCCGAGCTCCTTCGGAACCACCTCGGGGTTTTTATGGCCGGCTCGAGGGTGTCTCGAGGTCGCTGGAACCATAGGTCTTGAAACGCCGTGGGGGTTTCACAGTCGGCCCGGGGGTGACCTTATGATCGCAAGACCGTTGAGAGCCTTTTGAATGGTTGGTTTTATTGGTTTTCCTGTAATGCATTCAGACACTAATGAAAAGAACTTTTTCTCAAAGTGTAGTGTACTTAGCTTTTTCGTAGCCGTTTGCCTTTATGTCGTGTTTGGTGTCGACATCGATTATAGGCTTGAGAGCTTTTTCTTTAAAGAAATTGATCTCCTTCTGCTGAGTTGATAACCTGCCCCCCAGGAAACTATGTTGATTGAAGGTGAGGGGTACCAGTGCTGAAATCAGAGGGCAGCTGGAATAGAATCCGCAGGAGGTCTTGGGTTCGGATTGGCTCTGGGTGCAGCAGAGAGAAAGAGAAAGGGGGGAGAGAGAAAGGGTGGAGTCAATAGTCAAAGCTCTTTGTCCACATCTCCCACCTTGCATTAATTGCATCAGCGCCTATCACCACTAGGAATAAAATGCCCATAAATACTTGAGATGACTAGGAGTTAGGATTGAGTGGCAAGTAGTGGCTCTCTTTCTAGCTAACGAGCCTGAGCCTTAAATTGCCGATGAGCTTGAGTTTGAGATTGCTCTTGCTCCTGAGCTTGTTGCCACGACCATGGAATATCGCTCTCATAGCTTTTGAACAACTGCCGTTAATGCTTGGATATGCAAGGTGAGGGTGGCACGGTGTTTTGCTTGAATGGTATGAACTGGTGGTGATGGTGGAACAGAGAACTAGCATCCTGTTGCTCAGCTCATTGAGGGTGCGCCCCAGCATAACTGGCGGAAGCTTCCATTGTTGTCGTAGAGGGAGTGAGAGCTTGTAGCTTAGTGTCGCAAACTCTGCTTTCTCCCCTCTTCCTGGCGCGCCAATCTGTTGTTGCCAGATCACCTCCCTCGAACGTCCGCGAGCATCCGGTCGCCTCCTCCATCGAGCCTAAGATCTTCCAGCGAGCTTCTCGCATCTGGGAGCCTGCAAAAAGTCCTGAGGGCCGGAGATTACGGCGGGGACCCTCCAATGCTCAAGTCAGTGCTCTGGGCAACAGCCGTTAGCTTGAGGAAGCTCGAAAGAGAAAGAGAAAGAGAGAGAGCTTAGAGAAGGGCTCTCTCTATGAGCGAGAATGAGCATTTAGGAGTGTAATGAGTTCGTTGTGGTTGGAGTTATCCGTTACCTGGTCGGGGGTCCCTCTTACCCATTTTATAGATGCTTAAGACTATCTGGTTTGAGTGGTTGAGGCCTCATAATGATAACTTTTTATGGATAAAATGTCAGAGCTGATGTCTGTGAGGCTTGGGGTGCTGCCACTTATTAGAGCATTTAAGGTGATGGCAGCAATGACAGAGCTTGCTTTCTTCTTTGATATGTCAGGGCTGCCGGTCAAGTCTCGTCAAAGTAGGTGGCTGCATAGTTGGTGGGTCAAGTTCCGTCAGAATGTGTGGCCACTTGATTTGGATGGTTGCTACAGGCTGTTGCAGGGCGTGGCCGACCGTTACGAAGCTTGCTAGACGTGTCCCCTACGTCCCCTTTTTTGCAGTCCTATGCGGACACGATGGGTGATAAAGTTAGGCATATGGGCCCCAAGGTGCAGTCATTGGGGCAGAAGATACAGTTTGGAGTTGAAGCCAGCTGTCCCTTGTAGAGCGTTGATTATGGCATTGTTCATTTGCATGACACTATTCATGCCCTTGGATGAGCTTCAGAGAAGGCCATGGGTGAACACTTACATGGCACTATTCATAACGAGGATGAACACTGTTCATGGCCGAGGCCAAAGCCGAGGTGGCCGAGCACTGTTCATGGTCGAGGCGAGGCCGAGGTGGTCGAGCGGGAGTGCCGGGGTGAAGCTGGAGGCCAGGACGGAACGTCCGTGGCCGAGCTGGGAGTGCCGAAGCAAGATGTCCGTGGCCGGGAAGGAGTTAGAATCCGGGACGAAGTTGGAGGCTATTGAGAGAGCTTGGGGCCGAGCCGGGATAAAGCCGTCACGTCTTAGTGAGGAGACGTAGGAAGCAGGGTGGTCCAAGCGATGGCATCTAGCCTTCGTGCTGGTCTGGACCCACCTGGAGATGCTTGGCCTTGAGCTGATGGCCTTGCCAAGCTCTTTTTATGGCTACGTGTATGTCCTTTGTCGCCCCACCATGATGCTTCCCATTGTCCAGTCGGAGCCGGGATAGAGAGGTTGGAGCAGAGTCACTGACGAAGCCGTCCATGGCCGAGAGCGGAGTTAGAGAGGCTGTTCGGCACGGTGCTGGGAGGCCGGGAAGAAGCCGGGTGGTTGGCATAGTCATCCGGAGGCAGCTAGAGGCCGTCGAGGACTTTTGTGAGACGTGGAGTCAAGAACTCCCCGTCTCGGCTTCATTAACCATCTTTCTCGTGCAAGGGGGCCAATGTGACAGCCACAAATGCCTTAATGCATGGACCGAAATAAGGCATTAAATGCCTTAGTGGATGCACGTGGCCTTTATGAGGCCATAAATGCTTTGGTGCGAAAGATATAATGTGGCTGTGAAAGCCGAGCAGGAGTGCCGACGGAACGATGCCGGGGCGGGGCCGACTTGGAAGAGGCCGGGACTGGACGATGCCAGGACGGGCCAACTGGAAGAGGCCGGGACTAGATATGCCGGGGGGACTCGAACTTTCTCCGGGTCCGTGACACTCCATTCCATGCTCTCCAAGTCATTATGACCGTTCTGTACCATTAAATGCTCCAGCCCATTGACTTGACTATCGGATATTAATGACGGAAGGTGGTCCTTGGGAGAACCCACGTACAGCCCTTTTTTCTCTCTTGTTCTCTCTTTATTACTATAAGATGCTTGTTATAACCGAGAGCAATGCCGTGGATGAAATACTTGATGCCGGCCGAGTCTGTCGTAAAGAAGGCCGAGTAGATCAGTGATGCCGCCTAGGAATTAAGCCGCTCAGGAAGGCAGTCGAGGATTGCCGCCTAGAAAAATCGTCTGCGGCCATCCAAAAATTATTGCCTTTATTGTTAATGAGGTCAACTAGCCCCAACAGTAGGTTTGCATTATTCTTGATCTACTCCTCATTTTATTGTTTTCTTCATCTATTTTTCTTGATATAAGGTTCGCAAGTTTTCTGCTTAATTAAAAGTTCGTAGATTTACATTGCTTGGATTTAATGCTGAGTTCATTTTCTCATTATTTGTTTCACATGATTTCTCACTTGATTTTGGATTTTTGCTCATAGGATTTTTGTTTTCTCACTGTTATGGAACCCCGTCGAATGTTTACAAAGAGAAAATGATGTTTTATAATTTTTTATAATTTCAGCTAGGTCTATTTGAAACTTGCCCTCTAGCTCGGTTGTCACTTGAACATATCCGTTACTTCTTCTAATCCCTGTGATGCGTACACATGAGAAACCGAGAGGCCTTGACGTGCTGCATGTGACGTCAGCTTAGTCCGCGCTATGCTGATTCGATGTATTGCTGTTTAAAGATGGGACTAAAGTTGGACCTTTGGGGTCACGCCTCAGATAGAAATGAAAAATTCCTTCTATTACAAGGTTGAATAGAATTCAGAAATGAATTTGCTACCCTTCGGTCATAGATTTCAAACCACAAGTACTCATGCTGTGATTAATACTAGCATTTGTGATCCTTGATGAGGATAAAATCATCATCACATCAATATTCATGCATACAGCAAAAAAGATTGAGATCATCTTTGATTTTTGATCTGCCAGCTATTATATCCGGAAAAAAACAAAGCAGATACACGTCGGCAAGGCCAAGTTATCCTTACACCTCAGCAAGATCGAGCTATTCTCATGCCTCGGTCAGCCGAGCTATTCTTATGCCTTGATGGGATTGAGCTATCCTTATACCTCGGCCAAACCGAGGTACCCCTGAACCTCTATGGAACCAAGCGCGAAAAAATTCAAATCCATGATAATTTGGCAAGATTCCAACCATGTGGGTCTCTGACTGCCCTATGAAAAGGAAAAAAACCAAATAATGCCAAATGTGACCTAGAGCCTCTAAGTCACCGAATTTTAAAGCACCAGCTAACCTCCTTAATCGTTGATTCTCTAATTAACCAGATTCGAAAACTACCGATCTCATAACAAACTTGATTCGAATCAGATTCGAATCATAACAGTTTCGAACCCCCGGTGACATGCCTAAGGAATCAGGTAGTTGTCTGCCATCACCTTAACAACCTATATATATACTTTATCTTGAAGTCTTCTAGGTATGCTCACTCTTTCACAAAAAAAACTCCATTGAAGCTCGAGCAGAGCTCCCCAGGCTTCCAGAGAAGCCGTTTTTGCGGGATTCTTCTACGAGAACCTTCTTCCCATATCTTCTTGCTGTGAATCTTCACTGACTTGGGTATCAGAGGGTCTTCCACAGAGGGCCACCCTCGATACTCTCCGCGCAAGGACTATCTTGCAGGTCCCACCCAGGCGAGAGATCGGCATCAAGATCTGGAGTCGGACCGCACCCGAGTTGAAGAATGGATTTCTGCAGCAACAGATTGGCGCTAGAGGAAGGGTCTCAAGTTCCATAAACTTATAATCAAAGAGACAAGGCTTAGATCCAGAAGAACATCCATTCAATGGCTAATCAAAGAGAGCTACCTCTGATGTACAGGATCATACCACCTCCTAGAGGTCTGATCCTTCAAATAATGCAGCGCCTCCACTATCGCCACCAGCCGAGACTCCCTCACCTCCGGCGGCCACGGTGACCCAGGATCAATTTGCTGTGTTAGTACGCAAGTGCAAGCTCTTGCACAGCTGGTCCAAGGGCTCCAGGGGGCTCCCCGTCTGGCCGCTCCTGCTTTATAACTCCCTGATGGAGCCACCACCCCTGCTCCACCAGCAATCTCTTCTTTCAATCCGTCCGAGGTCGTGGGCCATCCTCAGCGACCCAGGGGAACTGAACCAGTGCCAAAGAAGGCCGGAAGAAAGAGCCGGCCTAGATCTCGATGAGTTTACTCTCTCTTCCTTGTGTCATCCTGCCACGACTCGATGCCATTACCGTATTCTCCTTGGCCAGTCTTCTCTACCGCCCGAGATGAGGGGATATGGCGGCAGATGCAGGAGATGCACTAGGAGTGGCCCTAGGAGCTAAACACCGTCGGACAGGTCCCTCCTCTCCAATCGAAGGTGGAGCAGTGCATCCCCTTCTTCGAGGAGATCATGCAGGAAGTGATCCCTCCACATGTCAAGCTTTCCACCATCGAATCGTACCATAGGTCCATCGACCCTGATGACCATCTAAGCAGCTTTCAATCCATCATAATGTTCCATGGAGTATCAGATGCGATCCTATGCAGAGCCTTCCCCTTTACACTTAGGGGGTCCGCCAGAACTTGGTTTAATAGTCTGAAGCCAAGTTTCATCAATTCATTTGACGAGCTGAGCAACCTATTCATTAGCTAGTTTGTTAGCAGTAATCATCATCGACGGAGATCTGATTCCCTCTCTAAGGTCAAACAGAAGAATGGGGAATCCTTGAAGAATTACCTCGGCCGATTCAGCATGACCATGCTGGAAGTAGATCACCTCAATCATAAGGTGGTAATGTCCGCCTTGGCAGGCGAAGTATCGAAGGAGGATGGCTTCTATTTGGCCCTGGAGGTCAATTATCCGAAGAGCCTCTCCGACATGATGGCCATGGCAGACAAGTATGCCAAAGTTGAGGAGTCGCGGAGGTTAGCCCGGGCCAAGCAATCAAGGAGGAAAGAGGCCAAGGGTTCAGAGAAGAATCGAGTCCTCCGCCATGCCAGCCAGCCTCACCGTCAGAGAGTTCCTTCGCAACCGCCCAGTGAGCATACCCAGAGCCCGGCCCTAAGGTTCAATCAGTACACCACACTCACTACACCAAGTGCACAAATCTGATGGAAATCGAGCGCCAGATCCCTCGACCGCCACCTCTTTGGAGGAATGGGGCCTAGAGGGATATGACCAAGTATTATTGATTCCATCGGGGCCACGGGCACGACATCGAGGAGTGCTGGCAACTTCGGAATGAGATTGAGCAACTCATCCGACGGAGCAGACTGGACCGGTTTAGGAGAGCCCCCGAGCTGAACAATGAAGGAGACCGTCAGCCTGAGCCTCACCAACCCCCTCCACCGAACCCATCGATCGTTGGCAACATCAATATGATAGCAACGATAAGCTCCTCATCGACTTGGCCGGGTGAAGAGAAAAATCTACCAAAGAGGACTCGGGCCGATGAGCTTTCTTTTTCTGACAAAGACTTCCAAAAGATACAGTATCCGCACAATGATGCATTGGTTATATCCCTTAACATAAATGACTATGATGTACATCAAATTTTGGTTGATAGTGGAAGCTCTGTTAATTTTTTGTACTTTGATGCCTTTCTAAGGATGAAATTGTAGATGAAAAACCTCTGGGTCATAGAGTCCACTTTAGTGGGTTTTATGGATGACGTCATTATCCCCGAGGGGGTCGTCACCTTGGTAGTCCGAGCAGGCACTTAGCCCAACATAGCCACTATACACATAGACTTTCTGGTGATCAAGCTTCGGTCCCCTTATAACGCCATCCTCGGCAGACTAGGACAGATATCCCTTAAAGCTGTCATCTTTATTCTTCATCTCGCCATGAAATTTTCCACCGCATGGGGAGTGGGAGTTGTCCGAGGAAGTCAAGCCATGGCTCGGTACTGTTTCATTGCTGACTTGCAGTCTAGAAAGCCCAAAGTTGACGAGCTGAATGCTTGGCGGGACTTTGTCGAGCAACGAAGAGAACCAGCCGAGAAGCTTGAGGAGGTACTACTCGATGAAGCTCGGTCCGATCGAACCATAAAGATCGGATCACAACTGAAAGAAAAGCCTCGACAGAATTTGGTTAAGTTTCTTTGGAGAAATGCTGGCGTCTTCGCTTGGTCTGCTTCAGACATGTCAGGGATCGACCTAGATGTCCTCGTCCATCACCTCAATGTGGATGAGACATTTTGACCAATCAAGCAGAAGAAGAGAAGCTTTACCTCCAAGCATCAGAAAGTTATTGAAGAGGAGGTGGATAAGCTCATTAAAGCCAACTTCATTCGGAAAGTGAACTATCCCGACTGGCTAGTAAATGTTGTCATGGTGAAGAAGTCAAATGGCAAATAAAGATCTGCATCGATTTCACAGACCTCAATAAGGCTTGCCCAAAGGACTATTTTTCTCTGCCTCGGATTGGCCAACTCGTGGATGCCACTTCGAGCCACTAGATATTGACCTTCATGGATGCTTATTCAAGCTATAATCAAATTCGCATGGCACCCAAGGACGAGGAAAAGACCGCCTTCATAACCGACTGAGGTATCTATTGTTATCGAGTCATGCCTTTTGGTTTATAAAATGCAGGAGAAACATACCAGAGGCTGGTTAATAAAGTCTTTAAGGAATAAATTGGTCAAAACATGAAGGTTTATGTTGATGACATTCTAGTTAAAAGGAAGCATCCCAGCACATTGATGATCTTACAGAAAGCTTCGCTACACTCTGAAAGTATCAAATGAAGCTTAATCCAACCAATGTGCCTTCGGAGTCAACTCGAAAAAATTCTTGGATTTTATGGTGTCTCAATGAGAAATTGATGCAAATCCATAGAAAATTCAAGCTCTGCAGCAAATGTCACCTCCAGGGTTGATCAAGGAGGTGCAGCGCCTTTCCGGAAGGATAGCGGCCCTCAATTACTTTGTTGCTCGATCAGCCAAGAGATGTTTGCCCTTCTTCAAGGCACTTTGATTGGCTAAGAACTTCCAATGGACCTCGGACTGCAAAAAATCCTTCGAAGACATAAAGAAAATATCGGCTCGCCACCTCTCCTTAGCAGTCCAAGGCCTATGGAGATGCTATATCTGTACCTAGCAGTCTCTGAGGGTGCTGTCGGGTCCGTGCTAATCCAAGAGGAAGCTAAAATTTAAAAGTTGATTTACTATGTTAGAAAAATACTTTGGGATGCTGAGATGAGGTATGCCCAAATTGAAAAGATGGTGTTGTCTCTCATAACATCTGTCCAAAAGATGTGACCTTACTTTCAAGCATACACTGTGACGGTCCTAACCAATCAACCCATTAAGCCGATCCTCCACCATCTGAAGATGTCCGAAAGAATGACCAAATGGGCCATCGAGCTAAGTGAATAAGACCTCCAGCGATCAAAGCACAAATTTTAGCAGATTTTCTCCTTGAATGCATCATTCCTAAGGATGGTTCCACTCCGGATACCTTCGAACAACCAAAAACCGATGCTCTATGGTTGCTTCATGTGGATGGATCATCTAATGCAAATGGCTCTGGTGTTGGCTTGGTTCTTATCAGTTCGGAGGGTGCGACCCTTGAGTATGGCATCCGCTTCTCCTTCTCAGCCTCTGACAATGAGGCAGAGTATGAGGCTATGCTCGATGGACTCTGCATCGCCTGTGATCTTAGAATCAAGAAGCTAAATGCCTATACTAACTCTAAATTGGTGGCTGGACATGTGCAAGGAGAATTCAAAGCTCGAGAGCCGAACATGATTCAATATCTCCAAAAGGTGCGTGATCATCTTCACACTTTTCTGAATTTGAAGTCATTCAGGTTTCAAGGGCAGAGAATGCGCATGCCGACCTTTTATCTCACTTGGCAACCACCGATTCGATGGATCTCGAGCGAAAATTTTACTTGGAAGTCCTAGAAAAGTACAGCATTGCCGATGCTAATCAAGTGATGCAGATTGATGCCGAACCATCCTGGTTAGACCCAATCCTTAAATATCTCAAAGAAGGGTCATTCCCAACTGACAGAAAGGATGTAAGGAAATTGAAGATGCAAGCATTACATTATGTCCTACTCGATGATTAGCTGTACAAGAGATCCTTCTCTATGCCATTACTCAAATTCATTCGTCCATCGAAGGCCGATTATGCTCTTCGGGAAGTCCATGAGGGCATCTGTGGCAACCATCTTGGCGGTCGAGCCTTATGCCACAAGGTGTTGCGCCAGGGGTACTACTGACCAACTATGTAGAAAGATGCCGACAATCTCGTCTGAGCCTGTGACTCATGTCAGCAACATTCAAACATACAAAGACTCCCCTCTGCTCACTTAACCCCCATAATATCTGCTTGGCCTTTTTTCAAATGGGGAATGGATATCCTTGGCCCTTTTCTCTTGCTGCGAGATAGAGGAAGTTTCTATTTGTAACAATCGACTATTTCACCAAGTGGGTCAAGGCTAATGCAATCGCCCAGATAACTGAGGCTCGGACTAGAGATTTCGTATGAAGATCCATCATTTATCGATTCGGCCTTCCACACACCATCTTCACCAACAATGGGAGACAGTTTGATAATCCCAAATTTCGAGAGTTCTGTGAGGATCATGACATCTGCCACTGTCCCACTTCGGTTGGGCATCCTCAAGCTAATAGAGAAGCCAAAATGACCAACTGAACCTTATTGTAGGGAATTAAAGCTCGGCTTAATAGGGCTCAAGGCAGATGGGCGAAGGAGCTTCATCATGTCTTGTGGGTCTATCGGACCACCCAGAGGGCTTCCACAGATGAGACTCCTTTCAAAATGGCCTTCGGAACGGAAGCTGTCATTTCTATGGTGATAGGGCTACCATCGTCGTGGGTGGAAAGTTATTCGGAGGAGTTGAATGACGAGCAGCTCCGAACTAACCTCAACTTGATAGAAGAAGTCAGAGAGAAGGCCCGAATCCAAATTGCAGCCTATCAACAAAGAGTAGCTCTCTATCATTCCTTCCGAGTCAAAGAAAAGTCCTTCCTTCTTGATGATCTTGTGCTCCACAAGGCATCCATCTCCAAACCATTAGAGCAAGAGAAGCTATCTCCAAATTGGAAAGACCCCTATCAAGTTGTAGAGGTCATCAGGTCTGACACTTACAAGCTCCAGGATCTAGACGAAAAATCTATTCCTCGAATCTGAAATTTGGACAATCTCCAAAAATATCATCAATAAAGTACATCAAACTCACCCTATTTACAATAATGAGATTTCATGTTGTTTATGCTTCAAACAATCTCTCCCAAAGTCTTTGATAAGAGACAAGTTTCATCCGACTACTAGCCTATGGGTCCCCCAACAAAGACTCAGTATGTTCGAGCACCCTCGGTATATCCGAGGACCGAGCCAAATATCAACAAAGACTCGGTATGTTTGAGTACTATCGATATGTCCGAGGGCCGAGCTAAATATAAACAAAGACTTGGTATGTCCAAGCATCCTCGGTATGTCCGAGGGCCGAGCTAAATATTAACAAAGACTCGGTATGTCCGAGGGCTAAGCTAAATATCAACAAAGACTCGGTATGTTCGAGGGCCGAGCTAAATATCAACAAAGACTCGGTATGTCCGAGGGCCGAGCTAAATATCAACAAAAACTCGGTATGTTTGAGTACCCTCGGTATGTCCGAGGGCCGAGCTAAATATTAACAAAGACTCGGTATGTCCGAGGGTCGAGCTAAATACCAACAAAGACTCGGTATGTTCGATCACTCTCGGTATGTCTGAGGGCCGAGCTAGATATCAACAAAGACTCGGTATGTTCAAGCACCCTCGACAGGTCCGAAGGCTGAGTAATTTCTTCGTACCTTGGCAGCACCAAGTAAAATATAATTTTTCTTCAAGCCTCGGCAATACTGAGTGATCTTTTTCTGAACCTCGGTAGGACCAAGCGATTTCTTTATACCTTAGTAGCACCAAGTAAAATATAATCTTTTTTCAAGCCTCGGTAAGACTGAGTGACTTTTCCAGGCCTCGACATGACCAAGCTATGTCGGCGAACTAAGTAAGAACTTTTGGAGATACTCGGTGTGACCAAACTCCATCAAAAGTTAGCAAGGCTGCCCAGTCCTTGCCCCAGCCTAAGATAAATTATTCGCTATACCCTTAACGAGCCAACGTGTTCTGATGCGCATTGGTAGGCTTGAACAGAACCATTTGGCGAAGAGTTAAATCTTTAAAATGCCCCTGACTTGTAAATATCGGATACAACCATTTTTCTTAGCAAAAGGATGCCCTAATGGCTGTTCGCATGTCTCGACAAGACCGAGCCTTCACCCCACACCCTCCGATCCAACGTATACAAGAGATTTGAGTGTCAAAAAAAATACAAAAATGATACGTTGGGAAAAACTTGCGCTTTGCAAAAAAGAAGCAAAACAACAAAAATAACTACATGAGCGAAGGAAAAAAGTTCTTTTATTTCATTACAAAATTTTTTTACAGCCTTTCAACGCATTAGAAGTGCATTACAGCACAAAAATATACAAAAATAACTACATGAGCGAAGGAAAAACGTTCTTTTATTTCATTACAAAATTTTTTTTACAGCCTTTCAAGGCATTAGAATTTTAGAAGTGCATTACAGCATAAAACATATACAAAAAGCAAAAGAAAATGCTCAAACAAGTGAGCTCGGCACACAACCCTGCTGTCAATATAGCTTCTACCAATGACTCGAAGAAGTCAGAAAAGATAACTCTGTCGAGCTACGATCCCCGAATCTTCAAGCAGTCATGTAGAGAAAAGAAGCCACCTGAAGGAACTTACCTCTAGCTTTTCGGAGTGTGAAGTCCCTTAGGATGCAGGGACATGACCAAACACCACCATGAAAGATGAAAAGCCTCAGGAAGAAGAGGCTTAGTGATGAAGGTTACCATGATTGATGGAAAGCATGTGGAAACCATAGCCCATCAAAAATTGCATTTCTAGTGGCCTTTATGGTTCCACAATGGATGGATGAGATCAAATAGAAAATGCTTGTGTGCACTTCTCATATGACCTTTATCCCTCTTTTGCGCTTCGCATATGACCTCCATAACTCCTCCCTTGATAATGACTTGCTTCCTAGCAACTCCTTCATCGCCCAAACTATCGGGTCAAGCCAAACCTTGAAAGGAAAAGCCAACCTCACAGCTCTCGAATGCAGTATGGAAAAAGCCATGAAAGTTTCTTTCTGCTCGAAGACTTTTTTGGGCATGTTCAGACCCCTTTCTACTCTTTCCTTTTTTATAGGCACTAAACGAAAAATAGCCATTAATGAAGGAGGGATTTTGGAACTCAAGACATCATATCGTGCCATATCCAAGACTATGTGGCAGTACCCTAACGGGACTCGATACTTCCCAAGGTATACTGAAGATATTCCCCATGCCACAATAAAAGCAGAGGATTTCCTCTCGATCTCGGATCAGAGACCTTAAATGCAAGGAATTGTCTACAAATCCTCAAGATATGGATAAATTTGGAGAAACCTCTACGAAAAAAATGTGTAGTCTACTAGCAGTTGAATGCTTGGTGTGTAGAAAAGCAAAACTGGATCAAAAAAGACAAGGCATTAAATATGAGATGAATGCCCTTGAAAAAATAAGATATACTTCGGCAAAGCCAAGCTATCCTGCTCCTTAGCAAATCCAAGCCACTTTCTACGCTTCAGCCAAGTTGAATAGTTCTCTCTATTCTGGCGAAGCTGAATTATTTCCTTTATCTCGGCAAAGACAAACCATTCCTTTTGCTCCGGCAAAGCCGAGCTATTTCCCGCTTCAGCAAATCCTGTTTGGTCTCAACAAGACCGGGCGAATTCTTCGATTTTGATAAAGTCATTCCAAAATTCTTTGAGCAATAATAGAACTGGACTATTCATTTGGCTTCGTAGTAAGCTAAGCTTAAACAAGATGTGGATGAGCCAAAAGTCTGTCTAACACGCAAATACCAAAACAGCGAAACACATGGAAAAAAATGAAACGATTCATTCGTATCATAATGTCGTTCATATTACAAAAATAAAAGAAAAATAGGGAAAGATGGATCTCTAAGTCCCGTCTTCATATTCAGAGGCGATTTCAGCAATGTTTGAAGCGTGTTGATCCATCCGACCCTCTCTATTACTTGGCCCCAGGAATGTGTCCACCTCGGCAGATGTTTGCGAAACCACCCCAGCTTCCTCAATGGAAGGTCTCGAGGCCTCTGTTTCCTTAATGATTTTTGAAGGAGCCTCCGTTGGATCTCCTTCTGAGGCCACTTTAAAATCGATGCCAGGAGCATCTTCATCATCGTCACCATCATCAGATGGAGAGGTCGCTGCCAATTCTTCAGTTGTCAGCAATGGAAAGCAATACCTCTTATCCTCCAAAAATGAGAGGTTGATGTCTGGGTACTCTTGAACCACCCTCACCCAGACCTTGCTTGCTCCAACTCGGTATGCCTCCTTCAAAAACTGGATTCGCCCATGAGCAAATTCTTCTGAGCTTTTATATTTCTCAATTGCCAGAGCGATCTCGTTGTCTGCCTTCGCTGCCCGATGCTCTAGCTTAGAGCACTTCTCCCGACTCGAGGCTAAATCCCTAGTCAGGGCCTTTATTTGATCAGCCGTCTCGGCCTTGGTCTTATCCAACTAGAGAATAGAAAATAGCAAATACAACAAATGGTCAAGTTAGCTCTGACTATGGGAAAGAGATGAACCATTGCGTAGAAGTGGTAAGAGGATATACCTCTTTGATATGGCAAGCAACCTCGGCTTCTGCTCTCTTAGCTCTTTTCCTTCTCTTTTCTACATCTGCTCATGTCCTTCCAGGTATGTTCGAGATCTATTCAGCCCTTGGAGCCATCGGATCACGCTTGACGTAGCTCGGCCGTAAGATCGGAAATCTATTTTTGACAGGACTCGAGCCGAGCCTCAAAAAAGGACTTTTCTTTAGCAGCCCTGCCATTAAAAAAGTCAATCTCCTTTTGGGCCTCACTTCGGAACCTCGACAGTTCTGATCGAGCTTCATCGGCCATTTTTTGAGCCTCCCCAAGCTCGGCTACCTCTGTCTGAAGTCATAACACCTCGGATTGGGCATCTTCGCCTGACCTCCTGACCTCATCAAGCTCGGCTTGCACCCTCATCAGCTCTTCTGAGTGTTGATCAGCCGAGTTTATTTTGGCACGGAGTGCCTTGGCCTCACGCGAGATCTCCCTGTTGTTTTTATTGGCTGAGATCAGGCGCTTAAAGAGTACCCGCTGAAGGAGAATCGCCTACAATAGAGCGAAACAGTTAGGCTCAGAAAAACTGTGCAGAACATTTAAGAAGGCATAGAAGGGAAGAAAACTCACTCAAATGCAGGAAGAATTCACGTCCCTTAGGATGTATTGGTTGGGGATCGATGCACAGTCTTCCAAGTCAGAAGGCATCTCAAATCCCTCAACCAAAAAAGTGACTCTCCGATGACTGTCTTCTCCTACTTCAGGGTAAATGGCATGTTACTTCTCATAAAAAATACTAAAAAAGTTGTCAATCCGAGATTCTTCAGTAGCGCCACCCAAGGGATCAAGGAGGGGACTAAGCCAACCTATCCTTTCCTCATCGTCTACTGATATCCCCGAAGGCCCTAGCTCCTCCATCCTCATCGAGGGAGCCCCTTCTCCACCCGATGGACCTCTTTTTTCTCCTCCTTCCTCTTCTATCCTACGGGGAGGGGATTCTGCTGGAGGCGGAACAACACTCACTGCAAGTGCAGCTGCTCGATCTTCAAAGAATAATTCCCTCAACCTTTGCTGACTTATGGAACCCTCTTCTTCAGGGTAAGGTGCATCGGTAGCCATAGGATAAAGAAATTTTGTTACTCAGAAATCATCATCCGTTGGCTCAGGAAAATGACCAAGCTCCTGCTCTACCTGAGCCGCTACTTCTTCGGATTCATTACCAGGTGTTGGCCCTCCAAATTCCAGTGCTAGGATGGGAGTGTTAGTAATAGTGCCTTAGGCCTATTGTATGGACATGGTATTTTGAATATTTATGAGCATTTACTATTATCATAATTTGCATGTTTATTATATAATAATATCCTTGAATAATATTATGAATTATTCTAAATGTCCCTAATCGGTTATTGTTGTGGGAATAACAATAAATTAAGATTAGTATGAAATTTGATTGATATTCATGGGATGAATATGTGTATGAGATACAAATCAAATTTATATGTATTTGTTGAGAACAAATATTGGACAAGACCCGCCTTGAGATTAATACATGGATCAAAGTCATAAGTTAATCTCTAGTAGTTGTGTCATTAAATCCTTAGACCTGAGATTGCTATAGTTCTCAACATGAGGAATATTATGTTTTGACATAATCAAACGTTGTCTTTAACCGGATGATTATAAAGATTATGATTGAACATAATAAGAATCATGTAGTGAGATATGAGTGATTAAGATGGAATTTGTCCCTCTTATTATAAGAGAGATATCTCTGGGCCCCTCGATGATTGAGACTGAGAAATGCATGGCCATGCTCAAATGAATTGATGGAGATCAATATCATTTGTTTAGTCAGTCTAATTGGGTTTCGAGAAATTAAAGATAGAGAGATATAAGGTTGACTTTATCCATGCCTTATATTCTATCAAGATATCATGTGACAAAAGGATTATGTAATAGCTACTTTAAGGTTGTCTCGGAACATGAGCTTTTCATTTAACTTGGGTAGTCATAATGTCTTGCTAGAGGCCGCTTATGACTTGTAGGTTCAAAATGTGATTTAGGCCTACTGCCAACGTTAATTGAACCTATAGGGTCGCACACTAAGAACGGACAATAATGGTTACGATTTGTTACTCTCTATATAATTTAAAATGATGAGATTATTTTAAATTAAATAATAATTAGTTGTCATTTAGATTCGAGTTTAATTTTGAGAAAATTTAAATTCGTAATTTAAATTATGACAAGTAATTAATTGTTATATTTTCTTATTGGATAAGGAAATAATCCATAAAGTTTTTGGTTAAAAATATAAATTCCTTATTTTGTAAGGAAAGGATTTAAATTGTTATTATTTAAAAGGAGTTTTAAATAATATCAATTAAAATCCTAGTTAACCAAAAACCCCTAGCAGCTTGTATATATATATATATATATATATACGTTTTAAAGTCATTGGGCATTTGAAAGGTCATGTCGATTGGGCATTTGAAAGGTCATCGATTGGGGCATTTGAAGCGTCATATCTTTTGCCTTAAAATGAAAACAGAGAGTTGGAAAATGGTTCATTTTTGTGAAAAATGGAATGGTTGAACTAGCATTCAAAACATTTTGGTGTCCGTTCGTGTGTGGATACTTGTAGAGGGTGATCGTCTTTCTGAAAGGCAGCACCTTTGAAGATGATCCGAGAAAACCCAACACAAGAACAGAGGATTACATACTGATAACAAAAGGTAATATTTTTGTTTATCCTTCTTTCGGTTTTTATGAAACGCATGTGATTCTTGGTGGGTTATAAATTTATTTTGTTTCCGCTGCAATTTTATTCCAATTAGATTGGGATTTTCATTCCGTAACCCAACAGTGGTATCAGAGCCTCTTGCGTTTTCATAAAAATCGAAACTGCCATGTTTGATTGTATGTATGAGATGTATATGATCTTGGCATGGTTTGCGTTCTTATATATATATATGATATTAGTGTTTGCACGAACGACATAGATAATAGGTTTTCTAAGGTGTTAATTGATGAATCTGTTTCCTGTAAGGATTCGTTAATATGATTAAAATCCGAATGGGATATTGCAATTAAAGTGTTTAATATCTTGATATATGATTTCGGTGATGTCTTAATTAGATTAATACATGAACTGAATTCACATATCAATAAGGATTTATCAATTGCTGTTTATGGTGGTGCGGATGTGAGCCTTAAATTTATTGATGAGATCATAAAATCAAATTTTAGGATGAAACTTTATTGTATCTCCAAATTTTAGGAACCGCAGTACTACCTAATCAGAGCGCCTTGTAAATTTAATTGGTTTTAAAAACACGCCTATTTTCTTTAATGCAATATGTATATGCTATATGATAACATGATATATTTTGCATGGTGTGTTGCTTTGTATGGTGCATGGTATGGCCTTGTGACCAATATGATTGGCAGGTTTTTATTATTCTTTTACAAGGGTTGTAATTATTATATATGGCCTGCGTGCTATTTTGTTTCATTATAATTTTTCTTTTACTTTTAGTAGTATTTGTTTATTTATTGTAATAAAGCAAGAAGACAAAGCAAACCATTTAAAATCCTGCAATCCAACCATGGTGATAGAGGAGCTAGGTGTCTATGCACATGATGATGGTCAAGTAGACATTATGGTGTTGCTCATTATTACCTAGGATTGACCATTGATCTTCATATTGGCTTATGAAGATCAATCTTGATAAGGTCATACTATGACATGTTTATTATATACATGTATGAGATGCTATGTATGATGTTTCATAAGTATGTGATGCTATGTATGATATCAATGAGTATGTGATACTAAATGCATGATGAGATCTGTTAATCTATCTAGATCCCTCACATAAAATCTTAAGTTGACATGCCATCCATATTTGAACACTTGTCAAGGCTTTTATCACCTTAATGTGGGTTCTACCAAAGTAGAAGTACATTGGGTTACATTAGTGAGGCAAGATGGGTAATGGTGCTACCCATATGTTTAAAAATGGTTTAACTTAATTAGGTTATCAAAACGGTTTTGGGCCTAATGGCATGAGATGGGATTTAAACATGCCGAGACATATGATGTCATAATCCCATAAATTTCTAAGAGTTGCATGAGTTGCAATTGGTAAGAGTTACCTACCTAAAAAACTTAATTTTAAGCGTCATGCCAAAGCTGACTTAAAGTTGAGTATAAATATGGATCTTAGCTCACTAAATTAATATGATTTTATCATTGAGGGTTGTTAATTTAGTGGGAGTTTTTCATAATCAAAATACTTAACGAACTTTGCATTTATTGTAGATGGCCAACAATGATAACAATTCTACTATGTCACTGCGATCAATCCTTGCGAAGGACAAACTTACTGGGACTAATTTCCTTGACTGGTTTCAAAATTTGAGAATTGTTCTCAAACAAGAAAGGAAGCTTTATGTCCTGGATCAACCTCACCCTGAAGAACCAGCCGATAATGCTTCTAGAGCTGAAAAGAATGCTTATGAGAAGCATCATAATGACTCTATTGATGTTGCATGCTTGATGCTAGCTACCATGAGTTCTGAACTTCAGAAAGATTTGGAAAACATGGAAACTTATGATATGATTGTCAATCTAAAGGAAATGTTCCAGCAACAAGCAAGGCAAGAAAGGTATGATACTACCAAGGCATTGCACTCTTGTAAAATGGCTGAGGGTGCTTCAGTTAGCGCTCATGTGTTGAAAATGAAAGGCTATATTGAGCACCTTGATAGGCTTGGATTTCCAATGAGCCAAGAGTTGGCAACAGATTTGATCCTAAATTCACTTCCTGATAGTTATGATCAGTTTATCATGAACTATAACATGAATGAAATGGACAAATCAATTTCTGAGCTGCATACGATGCTTAAAACTGCTGAACAGAATATTAAGTCCAAGCCTGGCCATGTTCTGATGGTTCAAAAGGGAAAGGGCCTTATGAAGAAAAGAAAAGGAAAGGGTAAGGGAAGGGCTGGAAAGTCCAATGCTCAACCCAAGCCCAATCCTAAACCCAAGGCTAAAGCCCCAAAGGAGGGTGTCTGTTTCTTTTGCAATGAACCTGGTCATTGGAAGAGAAACTGCAAGCTGTATTTGGAGGATCTAAAGAAGAAGAAGAAGACTGGTGAGACCGGTTCTTCAGGTATTTATGTTATAGAGATTAATTTCTCTCCTTCTAGTTCCTGGGTATTAGATACTGGATGTGGATCTCACATTTGCACAAATGTGCAGGGGCTCAAAAGGAGTAGACAACTGAAGAAGGGCGAAGTTGATCTTCGAGTAGGCAATGGAGCAAAAGTTGCTGCTTTAGCTGTAGGAAGTTATGAACTTTCTTTGCCCAGTGGGCTTTTGTTAGTTTTGAACAATTGCTTTATGTTCCTACAATGTGTAGGAATATTATTTCAGTTTCTTGTTTGGATAATGATGGTTTTTCTTTTATTAAGAATAATAATTGCTCCATTTATCATAAAGACATGTTCTATGCAAATGCCGAATTACTAGATGGTCTTTATGTTTTGAATCTTCAAAAATCCAACAATTCTTCTGTCTATAACATAACTACTAAGAAAGTTAAGTCCAATGACTTAAATTCAACCTATCTTTGGCATTGTCGCCTTGGCCATATAAATGAGAAACGCATATCAAAACTCCATCAAGATGGACTTTTGAACTCATTTGATTTTGAATCATATGATACATGTGAATCTTGTCTATTGGGTAAGATGACAAAGGATCCCTTTACTGGACACAGTGAAAGGGCCAATGAATTATTGGGCCTAATACATACAGATGTATGTGGACCATTAAGTTCAGAGCCATAGGAGGTTACAAGTACTTCATTACATTTACTGATGACTTCAGTAGATATGGTTATGTCTACTTGATGAGACACAAATCTGAATCATTTGAAATGTTTAAATCTTTTCAAAATGAAGTACAAAACCAACTTGGCAAGACAATCAAGGCACTTCGATCTGATCGAGGTGGAGAATATTTGAGCCAAGATTTTTATGACCATCTTAGAAGTTGTGGAATCATTCCACAACTAACTCCTCCTGGAACACCACAATGGAATGGTGTGTCTGAAAGAAGGAATCGAACCTTATTAGATATGGTTCGATCTATGATGAGTCTAACAGATCTTCCACTTACCTTTTGGGGTTATGCACTTGCCACAGCTGCGTTCACACTAAATCGAGTTCCAACCAAAGCGGTTGAAAAGACGCCATATGAGATGTGGAATGGTAAAAAGCCCAGTTTGTCTTTTCTTAAGATTTGGGGTTGTGAAGCTTATGTAAAACGTCAAGTTTCAAATAAGCTGGAACCCAAGTCTGACAAATTTTTTTGTGGGGTATCCTAAAGAGACTAAAGGATACTACTTTTACAATCCCATTGAGAACAAAGTGTTTGTTGCTCGGAATGGTGTCTTTCTAGAAAGGGAATTTATTTCTAAAGGAACCAGTGGGAGCAAGGTACAAATCGAAGAAATTCGAGAACCACAAGATAACATTGAACCGCCTGTGGATGCTCAAAGTCAACAAACCACTGTTGACACACCACCTGTAGCACAAAAGTTACGTAGATCTGATAGGATACGTCATGAGCCCGAGAGATATGGATTTCTTGTGACTGATAATCATGATGTATTGTTAGTGGATCAAAATGAACCTACTACCTATCAAGAGGCTATGTTAGATCCAGACTCTGAGAAATGGTTAGAGGCCATGAAGTCTGAAATCCAATCCATGTATGATAATCAGGTATGGACCTTGATTGAGCCACCTGAAGGTACAAAGACCATTGGGTGCAAATGGGTTTTCAAAAGAAAACTGACATGGATGGTAAAGTGCATACTTACAAAGCAAGGCTAGTTGCAAAAGGTTTCAAACAAACTCATGGTATAGACTATGATGAAACTTTTTCACCTGTAGCCATGCTTAAGTCTATTAGAATTCTATTGCCATTGCTGCATATTATGACTATGAGATTTGGCAAATGGATGTTAAAACGTTTCTTAATGGAAACTTACTTGAGGATGTGTACATGACACAACCTGAGGGTTTTGTACAACCTGAGAATTCTAGTAAAGTATGCAAGCTTCAAAGATCCATTTATGGTTTGAAGCAGGCTTCTCGGAGTTGGAATCTTCGTTTTGATGAATCAGTCAAAGAGTTTGGATTTATCAAAAATGAAGATGAACCTTGTGTTTACAAGAAAGTTAGTGGGAGCGCCATTGTATTTCTGGTCTATATGTTGATGACATTTTACTCATTGGGAATGATATCCCTACCTTGCAGAGTGTCAAGTCTTGGTTAGGGAAATGTTTCTCAATGAAAGACTTAGGTGAAGCTGCCTATATCCTAGGGATAAAGATCTATAGAGATAGATCTAAGAGGCTGATTGGTCTAAGTCAAAGTACTTACATAGACAAAGTACTGAAAAGGTTCAGTATGCAAGATTCCAAGAGGATACTTGCCTATGTCTCATGGTATTACACTTAGCAAATCTCAGTGTCCTAACACAAAAGATGAGCGAGAGCGCATGAGTAAGATTCCTTATGCTTCAGCAATAGGATCTATCATGTATGCTATGTTGTGCACTAGACCAGATGTCTCTTATGCTTTAAGCATAACGAGTAGATACCAGTCAGATCCCGGTGAGAGTCACTGGACGGCTGTCAAGAACATTCTTAAGTATCTGAGAAGATCTAAAGATATGTTCTTGGTGTATGGCGGATTGGAAGATGATCTGGTTGTAAGTGGTTACACAGATGCAAGCTTTCAATCTGACAAAGATGATTTTCGATCGCAGTCAGGATATGTGTTTTGTTTAAATGGTGGTGCTGTTAGCTGGAAAAGTTCGAAGCAAAGCACTGTTGCTGATTCTACAACTGAAGCTGAATACATAGCAGCATCTGATGCAGCAAAGGAAGCAGTTTGGATCAAGAAGTTCATTACTGACCTTGGAGTGGTTCCTAGCATCACAAATCCTGTTGATGTTATTGTGACAATAATGGTGCTATCGCACAAGCAAAAGAACCTAGGTCACATCAGCGATCCAAACACATTCTTAGGCGTTATCATCTCATTCGAGAAATCATTGAGAGAGGTGACGTAAAAATATGCAGAGTTCCAACAGATGACAATGTTGCTGATCCATTGACTAAGCCTCTACCACAAGCAAAGCATGATCGTCATGCTAGGTTCATAGGTATTAGATACATTGATGAGTGGGCCTAGTGCAAGTGGGAGATTGTTAGTAATAGTGCCCTAGGCCTATTGTATGGACATGGTATTTTGAATATTTATGAGCATTTACTATTATCATAATTTGCATGTTTATTATATAATAATGTCCTTGAATAATATTATGAATTATTCTAAATGTCCCTAATCGGTTATTGTTGTGGGAATAACAATAAATTAAGATTAGTATGAAATTTGATTGATATTCATGGGATGAATATGTGTATGAGATACAAATCAAATTTATATGTATTTGTTGAGAACAAATATTGGACAAGACCCGCCTTGAGATTAATACATGGATCAAAGTCATAAGTTAATCTCTAGTAGTTGTGTCATTAAATCCTTAGACCTGAGATTGCTATAGTTCTCAACATGAGGAATATTATGTTTTGACATAATCAAACGTTGTCTTTAACCGGATGATTATAAAGATTATGATTGAACATAATAAGAATCATGTAGTGAGATATGAGTGATTAAGATGGAATTTGTCCCTCTTATTATAAGAGAGATATCTCTGGGCCCCTCGATGATTGAGACTGAGAAATGCATGGCCATGCTCAAATGAATTGATGGAGATCAATATCATTTGTTTAGTCAGTCTAATTGGGTTTCGAGAAATTAAAGATAGAGATATAAGGTTGACTTTTTCCATGCCTTATATTCTATCAAGATATCATGTGACAAAAGGATTATGTCATTAGCTACTTTAAGGTTGTCTCGGAACATGAGCTTTTCATTTAACTTGGGTAGTCATAATGTCTTGCTAGAGGCCGCTTATGACTTGTAGGATCAAAATGTGATTTAGGCCTACTGCCAACGTTAATTGAACCTATAGGGTCGCACACTAAGAACGGACAATAATGGTTACGGTTTGTTACTCTCTATAGTAATTTAAAATGATGAGATTATTTTAAATTAAATAATAATTAGTTGTCATTTAGATTCGAGTTTAATTTTGAGAAAATTTAAATTCATAATTTAAATTATGACAAGTAATTAATTTGTTATATTTTCTTATTGGATAAGGAAATAATCCATAAAGATTTTGGTTAAAATATAAATTCCTTATTTGGTAAGGAAAGGATTTAAATTGTTATTATTTAAAAGGAGTTTTAAATATTGATTAAAATCCTAGTTAACCAAAACCCTAGCAGCTTGTATATATGATATATACGTTTTAAAGTCCATTGAGCATTTGAAAGGTCATGTCGGGGCATTTGAAAGGTCGCATCTATTGGGGCATTTGAAGGGTCGTGTCTTTTGCCTTAAAATAGATAAGCAGAGAGATGGAAACTATGGTTCATTTTTTGTGAAAAATGGATTGTTGAACTAGCATTCAAAACTATTTTGGTGTCCGTTCGTGTGTGGATACTTGTAGAGGGTGATCGTCTTTCTGAAAGGCAGCACCTTTGAAGATCCGAGCAAACCCAACACAAGAACAGAGGATTACATACTGATAAAAGAGGAAAGGATTACATAATCAAAAGGTAATAATTTTGTTTATCCTTCTTTCGGTTTTATGAAACACATGTGATTCTTGGTGGGGGTTATGGAATAAATTTATTTTGTTTCCGCTGCCATTTTATTCCAATTAGATTGGATTTTCTATTCCGTAACCCTACAGGGAGTTGGGGTCGGCTCCCCTGCGGCATCCCCCCTTGGTGGGCTCGAAGGTCAGGATTTGTTAATCCTTGTGAATGGATCGGCAGAGCTAGCTACAGCCTGAAGGGAGAAGAGGATGGCCTCTGCTCGAGTCTGCCCTCTTCTCTCTCGCGGGAGTCGACGAAATAGTACGGCGACACTTGGTACCCTTCTTTCTGCCCGAATCGCCATAGTCGATCACGAGCGCTCCTCTCATTTGAGCCCCAAACTCAAACCTGATCCCTGCAAATCATGGAACGGTTAGCTACATCCCTACAAAGACATCCATATGTGAAGAAGGTAATGCCGCACTTACTTAAGGGATCAACCTGCTCAGCCTGGTATTATAGAGTGCCTCTTAGTCAAAAGAGCATTGATTGGGACCACCTTATTGCCATAGAGAACGTCGAAGTCCTCTTTCTCCGCTCTTGACAATGTTGGACGCTGGTTCGGCTCCATGGGGAGAGGCCCCCATTGGCGAGGAAAGTCGAATGCATCATCCCATTCAACAATAAAAAATCGTGACTTCTATCCTTTGACGAAAGTCGGAACCTTCGAAAACCTCTTAAAGTTCTTCCGTGGCCCAATATAATGCCAAAAAGAATCTTTGGAGGATGTGAGGCTATGACAGGCCTGGAATAGAGGAACCGTCACCTTTATCCCTATGAACGCGCACAGGGAGATGAACCCAATGATATAATGCCAGCTATTCAGTGTAATCATCATTAGGCAGATGCCATAATGCTTCATTATACCACTTACTAGTGGATTAAGGGAAAAACAGAATCCCACTTTGAAGCTTTCCTCATAGAAAAAGACCCCCGACTCCAATTGATAATGCACCCTCTACTCAAGACCGGAGACCCATATCCGAATATTGCTTGTGAACCAGTATTCCCGCGAATCCTCTCTAGATCTGCAGGGATCATCATTGAGGCCGAGTTGATGGGGCGTTTCTTGACTCCAAGATTAGCAGAAGAAACGAGCCATGTTTGATCCTGGGTTGAAGAGTTCAGAGGAAGAAGATAGAGAGAAAACACAATGGAAGATAACTCTGCCCACCTCTATTTAAACCGTTTTAGCGAGGCGAGAATCCCCATGCGTCGCCAAACCTTGGGCTTGCCATGTGCCATTCCGTCCACCACCAATAGCAAAAGGCAAGGGGTTTCCTCCTCGTGCGATGGGAAGAAATGATGAAGCAACGGCCTGGCATTTATGGGGCCTCATGGTACATCTCCGCCTGTTTGAATTTCTCAATTGGGTATTGCCGCCTGGAATTCTACTTCCTATGCCCGAGCCTACACTTCGGACTAGAAAGTGGGGGGCATATGATAAGAGGTAAAATTGCCATCACGTCAATATTCGTGTATATGGTAAAAAGGTCGAGATCACCTTTGATTTTTGATCCGCCAGCTGTTACATCCGAAAAAGAACAAAGCAGATACACCTCAGCCAGGTCGAGCTATCTTTACACCTCGCAAGACCGGGCTATTCTCGTATCTCGGCCAGATCGAGCTATTCTTGTGCCTCGGCGGGACCAAGCTATCCTCATACCTCGGCCAGACCGAGTATCCCTAAACCTCTACGGAACCAAGCGCGAAAAAATTCAAATCCATATAATTCGGAAAGATTCCAACCACATTGGTCTCCGACTGCCCTAAGAAAAGGAAAAAGCCAAATAATGCCAAATGTGACCTAGAGCCTCCAAGTCGCCGAATCTCAAAGCACCAGCTAACCTCCCTAACCATTGATTCTCTAACTAACCAGATTCGAAAGCTATCGATTTCGTAACAAACTTGATTCGAATCAGATTCGAATCATAATAGTTTCGAACCCCGGTGACACGCCCAAGGAATCAGATTCGGAACCCCGGTGACACGCCCAAGGAATCAGGTAGTTGTTGCCATCACCTTGACAACCTATATATATGCTCTATCTTGAAGTCTTCCAAGTATGCTTACTTTTTCATCAAGAAAAAACTCCATTGAAGCTCGAGCAGAGCTCCCTAGGCTCCTAGAGAAGCCATTCTTAAGGGACTTTTCTGCGAGAGCCTTCTTCCATATCCGTTTTCTGTGAATCTTCACTGACTTAAGCGTGGAGGATCTTCCGCAGAGAGCTACCCCCGATACTCTCTGCACGAAGACTGTCTTGCAGGTTTTATCCGGACGAAAGATCGGCATCCAGATCTGAAGTCGGATCGCATCCGAGTTGGAGAATAGATTTTTGCAGTAGCAATCCTGATTCATGGTAAAGTTTGAACTAAAGTTTAATTTTTATGCATCTTCATAATTTATTTAAACATATTCTCCTTCTCTCTATGATGACATCTTGACTTGAACATTGCACTCGAGAATTAGATATTTTATTTAAATTTTATAGAGTTCAACCATATTTTGTTTGCATTTGAAGTCCGTAAGAAATTATATATTTTATTAATTATTAACCATGCTTGGTTATTCAAATAGACTAAAGGCTATATATGTTTCCTGTATGTATATATGCTATAATCAGGATCTATACTTAGGATTGGAGTTGGAAACACAATTAGAGAGCATCAAAGATGGTTAGGTTATTTTTTAAAAATAAAATTGAAAGGGAGGTCAGATAATAGCAGAGTTTGAAGAGAAATGTCCCAGGAGTTACCTGAGAAAGCAACATATCGATGAGAGATCTAACGTGATCAAATTTTAGACATTGTGATTTTGGGCTCTATGTTCCCAAATTGAAACAGATGATCCAAAATTCAGGTTAGATTGAATATTGTAAGGCTTCAACAAGCCAGTTTCTTAAAAATTTCTCTCAAGAAACAGCATAACGAGATTAAAAATTCAGTCTTCATGTTATCACAAAATAAAGTTCAGATTTTCCTATAAGATTTTATATCTAATAGAGTCTTATTTATACTACATTTTTATTATATATTCACAAATACTTGTTATGATATTTTACTACTATCAAACCAAAAAATGTCAAACAAATTTGGATCATGACTATTAAAAATTTTGAAAATACCGAATTGGCATCACAATAAACAGTTGAATCATGTTTGCTAGAAGATTGAACGATGATTAAAATGCCACAAAACTTTTCTAGATTGATGAAGATCAAAAATTAATGGAGCCTAACTTTCATGAAGAGTTTTCCATAACTAACTTCATGTACTGCTAGACATTTCTCCATGGTTTGCAATAATAACCGGAATTGTTAGGTTAAGGCCATGTTGCGTTGGATTTGTGCTAAACTCAAAGCACATGCATTAAAAAAAAAAATTCTTTGTGCACCACACACGGTGCAGGAATGCGAGCACCATGCACGGTAATTGATCCGTGTGTGTGGCCGTGCATGCGGTATAGAAAGAATGAAAATATTCTCACTGCACGCATATGCGGATCGATTACTGCATGCGGTGTGCGCGTTTTATACCGTGCATGATGCACAAAGACTTTTCCTGCATTAAAAAGGAGGCAGCAGAGAGGAAGGGAACTTTTCCAAAACTAGGGCCGCAATGCTTATCATCACTACTTGTTAATAAGAACTTGAACCAAATTTCTACTTCTAATAAGTAATTTCTAAACAATACTACATCATGTTGTTCATATTTCGCTGAGATCTACATGATGATTTTGACTAATTGTATGACATGGCTGAAAAGTATAGTGTTTTACTTGAGAATAATTGTTGGAAATTGACATAAAAAACACAAAGACAACCTTTTGGGTTTTGTTTTGTCTCATGTTACCTGAGGCTTTAAGTAAACATTGGAAACTCTCCTGGCATTAACTTAGATACAATCTGTGCTGGTTATTGTGGACCCAAATTGAAAGGATGGTTCAGGAATTTCTTTCCTCTATTTTGTTAGTGATGACATGAATGTACTCAATGACCTGTCCGGTAGACCTAATTCATTCATAGAATTGAAAGCTTGAATCTTGCAAAGGGACATGATTTGTTTAATTTATGAGCAAACAAATGTTATAAAACCTCACAGTAGCCGATTGATCAACCCTCTATTTCTGGCTTGTATTGGACTTGCTGTAATTGCTCACCTGATGCTCATAATTTTTTGGTTGGTTGGTTAGGTCTTACAATGCTCGCAAAAAAGTTCTTCTGAACTACATTGAATTGAGCTTGCAGGAAGCTTCAGTACAGCTTGTATGAAGGTATCATGTTTTCTCTATAGAATTCTAATTTTCGTATCTTCACTCTTCTGCATCCAGGTTCTTCTTGGTGGATTGAGGTTGTTCTTGAATCAGGCTCAAATTTCATATAAATCAAGATTTTATAGTTTATTCTTTAAAATATTAGGCAATAAGCCACCACCAAGCCTTAACTTAAGGCTTGTGTCAAATTGAGTAACTAGAAAAAAAAAAAGCTGTTATGTATGAACTACAAAATTAGTAGCTCCGACAATATATATCTTTTGAGCTGGTGTCTACTAACGTTATTGATAAATGGTTTGCAATTCAAATGTAAATTCATAAATTTTCTATGCTTTTCTTTTTCTTGATTAACTATCATTTTTCTTTGAGCTGATTAAATTAAAGTGTAGGGAGATGGAGATAATGTCTGTGGACAAAATTCCTAGTTTCAACGTAATATTTAACTATTAGCTAGTGTAGACATCAAGAAGATTTCTTTATAGATAATTTTCAACTCAAATAATGTTGAGACTTGCTTGTAAGGGGATGGAGGCATTTCTTAATAGAAGGCTTGAGTTGTGGTTAGATTGATGCTGGACTCCACCCGTTTGGCCCATGTGGCCATTGCCTTTGACAAAGCTATGGTGTTCATGCATGTCCTTCAACATTGTTTTGTTTTGAATATAGTTCCATCTCCATCACAAAGATATGTTAGCAACTGATGACGCCAAGTCACATTCTTCAAGCGTCGGGGAAGACGGACGTCCTTCTCTTCGGACCCCTGCAAGAAAAGTCTTCGGAGACCGGTGCTTCGGTGGGGATCCTCCGACGCTCAAGTTAGTCACTTGGGATCAGATGAGAATTGTTCAGCAGAAGGGAGCTAAAGCAGTTAGGGTTTTAGCTAGTAGGAAGAAAACTAGAAAACCAGAGTTCAAGATTCTTACAGCGGGGCACGTGCTTTTATACCTGTTCGAATGTCCCCCTTCTATTCCCAAGATCACTTATTTTTAGGAGCCCAGTTCAATAACAGACAAAAAACGGGGCCGACGATGACAGGTCGTACTGTCATCGTACACACTGGATGCATCATGATTACCATCAGTATGACCTCACAAATGTCTCACATCTGGGGTCGCGTCTGGTGCGCGCCACCACTGGAATGATCGTGCACAGCAACGGACAGGTGGTGATCCGCATACGTAACGGGGTATGGCCATGCACAGTGACAAAGATACAACGGATCATACGCCGTTATGAGGTACGGCCACCTTCTGCCACGGATGTGCGGTGGATTATGTGGGCACGCCAGGTGGCCCAGAACAACCTGACCATGCGCCGGGGATTGAGATGCCGTTCATGTGCCCCGAGACCTAGTGGGAGGTCCCAGGGTTGATATACTGTTCATGTGCCCCGAGACGTCTCACTGTAGAGGGAGGTCTCGGGGGTTGATATACTGTTCATGGTCCCGAGACCGAGAGGGAGGTCTCGGGGTTGATATACTATTCATGGGCCCCGAGACCGAGAGGAGGTCTCGGGGGTTGATATAGCTTCCGTCAGCTGTCGCTATCTTTGCCGTTCATCCTAACGACGCAGGATAGTCATATCAGCAACTATCTGAACTCCAATAATTTCTTTTATTTCGTTAATAATCATAGGATGAGGATGCTTTTTTTTTTTAGCTAAAATGTATATGTTAGAAAATTAATAGAATAACCTTTAAGGCTCTGTATGGTGGTAAGGTTGACCCGAACATTAGCTTCAATTGGGTGATGAAATAATAAGAAGGAAATGCCCTAGTATACTACATTTGGCATAAAAGAAAGAGCAAAAGAAGTTCTAACTAATGACATTGTGGAAGTGATGTCATGTTGTACCCCCATAGGCTAGTAGAGCCAAAAACAGGACTGAGTTCCAATGAAAATGAGAGATTGGAGTGTTGAGAAGGCTAATTTCAATTTTTAACTCCTCTTCCATCCTTCTTATTTTTTAAGAAAAGAAAGAAAAAAAATCAAAGGCCTAACTCTAGTCTCCTTCTTTCCCTAGGGTTTAAGCTGATACTCTTTTTGGACCATACCAAATGGAGAACCTGACAATAGTGTTTGAATAAACATGGCAATGTCCTATTATCGTGCTGATCATAATGTTGATACATTATCTTAGCAAATGAACCTTATAATTTGCATTAGAAAAAAAATGAAACCTTATAATCATGATTTTCCATGCACTCCGAGGATCAATCAGCGGCCAAGACTCTCCATCCTTTACCAAATCATGCAACAAATTGGCACTTTCAAATACGACCTGCCCCACTCAGCATGTGTAGCTAATTATCGTGACCTTTCGGTTCCTAATAAGGCTAATCTAATGCAAGGCTTGGTTAATCCCCCCATGGTTGTCCATGATGAAGTCTCCAACCTATCAACAAGGGATAAATTCAACTTAGAAGAGGTTCTTGATGTTCTTATTCAACGTTTCTTTGGTGGACGGGCTTGGTACATGACCTAGGAGGTGGCACAAGAGAGATCTTGGACCTAGATTATGATTGGAGATGATAAAAAAAGTTAAGAAATAGATAAAGATAATTAATGTAGCACAAATGGGAGAGAAATCAATGTTTTCAGCAAATGAGAGAAAGAACTAAACATTTTCAATGTTGGAAAAACTCAAGAAAAAAAAAAAAAAATATCGAGATGTTAGGAAAGAAAGAGAGAGAAAAAAAATCACGAATGAAGAAAATAGAAAAAAAATGAGATTGAGACCACTAAAAACTTAAATAAAAATCAAAATATTGATGTTATCCACTAGAATATAAGGGTATCCCATGACTTGCCGACCACCATAACAACTCAGAATGATCCTCTGATATTACTTCTCCAACGCACCCCCCTCCCTTTAGAGCTTAAAAAAAGAATGCACCATTTCTCAACATTACATATAATGTTATACATAGAATTAAAAGAAATTTTCTCTCTTCTTTTCACTTCTTTCTAAGCTACGTGGAAGAGGAGAGCTCTCTCCCTGCTTCAGCATTCACCTCTACCATCCATTATTGATTTCAAGGAACAAAAGAGGCTAAGTTTACTGGAAGATGGTTACTAATTCAAGGATGCAAGGTGACTTACATTTTTCTGGGTAAAAGGATAGAGAAAATGCCTCAATCCAATACTGAGTAGTAGTGTGACATGAAGTAACCCATGCCATACTAGATATACCCATATGATGCAAGAATGGGTATAAATATAAATAAATAAATAAAAATTTTAATTTTATATTATTAAATTTTAAATTTTAAATTTTAAATTAAACTTAAGATAAATAGGATGTACGCATTAGATTTAAAAATATTTAAATTTCAAAAAAAAAATTTCATTTTGAAACCATAAATTAAAAATAGTTGAAATATTTGAGTTTTTTAAAATAAAAGTTACAACTGAAATAAATAAAATTCTTTGAGATTCATGAGATGCGGCTACTTGAGAAGTGTTATCATAATCCTAAGAAAGCTTCTAGCCACTATAGTGTTCTCATTATATAATATTTTAATTATAGCTAAATAATATTCATGATGATACATGTCTTAATCAAATAATTTTTAAATTTTAAAAAATTAATTGATTTGAAACTATAGATTACGAAATAGATTAATATCTTTAAGTTATTAAAAGAATAAAATATAATTGAAACGAAAAAAAATTCTTTTTAATACAGACATGACTATTATGAAAATTACTATTATAGCTCTAAGAAAGCTTCTCACTACAATGTTCTCCTTGGCTCATGTTTTGATTTCACATGGTATAAAGAAAAGGATTTGATTTTCAAACCATTTCATTAACTATTGTTTTTTATACTATTATTTTTTTTATATAGCTAATATAATTAAATATTAAATATTATATAAATATGAATATAAATTCTTAAGCTGGGTTGGATTGGCCTTATTTTTTTCAAGGCATAGGCTTGGCTTCCTTGTTTATCAAGTGAGAGGATAATGATGACTCCAAAAAAATTTTATTAAATGAAGAAAAAAAGGGAAGAAAAGAACAAAACATAGTTAAAACAAAAAAGGTAAACTGTGACTCATTATAAATGCAACAAAAATGAGAAAAAGAAAAAAAAATCAAACGCTCTTTACAAATGAAAGCAAAAAATTAAAAAACTAAAAAACATCCAAATGGAAGTTGATATAAAAAGGAAAAATTATGGCTCATTGTAAAATAAAAGAAAAAAATGAAAAGTTACTAAAAAAATAAAAAAAGGGAGAAAAGAGCCAATTGTGAGTTGGAATTAAAAAGAAAAATTTGACTTATTATAAAATAAAAAAAAAAGAAAAGTTATAAAATGATAGCAAAAGAATGAAAAAAGAGCCAAACATTGGGTATAAAATGAAAATGAAGAAATAGAAAAAAGGAAAAAAATGGAAATTATAAAATGGAATAAAAAATGAAAAAATAAAATAGAAGCAAAAATTAAGGAAAACATATAAAAAAGAAAAGAAAATGCCAAACCTTCATTATAAAATGAAAGCAAAAAAATTAGAAAAAAACCCAAACATGCATCTCTAGGAAGTTGAACCTTGGTCAACAAGATAGAGATCAACATAATGGAAGAATGCTATCATACCACTACGTTGGTGAGAAATGAAGATTAATTTTTGAAAGGAATATTAGTTAATGAGATAAATTTGCTACATTAATTTTATTTAACCTAGTTGCTATCATGGGCCGGAGCACGGTGAGACTTGGTTGCCACCACGGGTTGAAGACCGATGAGATTTGGTTGTCATTATCGATTGGAGCGCAGTGAGACTTAATTGCCATTATAGGCTAAAGTGCGGCTAAATTTGGTTACCACAGCTAACTAGAGCATAACTGAATATAATAGCTTACCATGAGGTGAAACATGACCCTAACAAGTTTAGTGCCTATCTGGATAGAAAATGATGATGCTAAGCAAATTTGATAGCTTAAATGTATTTAAATTGATACATAATAATAATAATTATGATGATGTAAACTACTGTTAATTATATAATATTACTACTATTGAAACTTTATTTGAGAAATGACCCTCATAAATTATGTTCATGTTTATAAGCAATGTTTGCTATAATGATTTATCATGCTGTAATACAGATGATTTTTACTAGGCTAAGGCTGATTATATCTCATTTTTATTTTATACAGAGTTGTACGAAGCTTAGCTTCAAGTTACATTGATCGAGCTTTAGTGAGGAATGGAATTCAAATAATGGTTAAATTATCTAATATCGAGAATTATTATATTATAGAATTCAAACTTTAATTTATTATAAACTATTAATTAGTGATTTTGTTAATTTTGTTGAGTTTGATTTTTGCATAATTGTGAATTGTAAGCTATTAGGCCTTGCATAATTTTGAGGGTCTCACTTTGGAATTATGCGGTCATATCACATATTCAACGTAGTTGGTGGATGGAGTTTTATTGCTCTTATTGTGCAAGAAGAATTGTTGGATGCACTACATGGAGTGGATGGACATGTGCCATGGTGTCTTTAGCGATTATTTTTATAAAAAATTTAAGTTATAGCTCATCAATTGTTCAATTGATTCTAATTGAATTAATCACATACCATATACTGAGGGTCTATTTAGATTACCTGTTAACTCTAGCTGTTAGCCAACAATTATCACACATAAGGTAGTTGTTGGCTAACAGCTATGTTTCAACAACCAATTCAAATAGAACCTAATGCTCATATTTGATTTGCAAGCATGTATTTTTGACAGGTTTAGCTCAATTCTCAAACCCATCTAGCAGGTAAGATTTCTCTTCTTTATCATCTTATTTAAGATTTGATTAATAATTTTAACTCCTCTTCTATCCTTCTTATTTTTAAGAAAAGAAAGAAAGAAAAAAAAAATCAAAGGCCTAACTCCCGGCTCCTTCTTCCCCTAGGGCTCAAGTTGATACTCTTTTTGGACCATATATACTTTGTTCCTAATGGAGAACCTGACAATAGTGTTTGAATAAACATGGCAATGTCCTATCATCATGCTGATCATAGTGTTGATACATTATCTTAGCAAATGAAACCTTATAATTTGTATTAGAAAAAAAATGAAGCCTTATAATTATGATTTTCCATATACTTCGAGGATCAATCAATAGCGAGACTCTCCATCCTTTACCAAATCACGCAGCATATTGGCACTTTCAAATACTACCGGCCCCACTCAGCATGTGTGGCCAATTATCATGCCCTTTCGGTTCCTAATAGGGCTAATCTAATGCAAGGCTTGGTTAATCCCCCCATGGTTGTCCATGATGAAGTCTCCAACCTATCAACAAGGGATAAATTCAACTTAGAAGAGGTTCTTGATGTTCTTCTTCATCGTTTCTTCGGTGGACGGGCTTGGTACGTGACCTATGAGGTGGCAGAAGAGAGATCTTGGACCTAGATATTATGATTGGAGATGATAAAAAAAGTTAAGAAATAGATAAAGACAATTAATGCAGCACAAAAGAGAGAGAAATCAATGTTTCTAGCAAATGAGAAAGAACTAAACATTTTCAATGTTGGACAACGCTTAAGAAGGGCAAAAACCAAAAAAGAAAAAAAGAAAAATTGTTTCGAGATGTTAGGAAAGAAAGAGAGAGAAAAAAATCAGGAATGAAGAAATATAAAAAAATTAAGATTGAGACTACCTAAAACTTAAATAAAAATCAAGATATTGATGTTATCCACAAGAATATAAGGGTATACCATGACTTGCCGGCTACTAAAACAACTCAAAATGATCCTCTCATATTGCTTCTCCAACCCCCCCCCCCCACCTTTTAGAGCTTAAAAAAAGAATGCACCATTTCTTCAACATTACATATAATGTTATTTGTAGAATTAAGAGAAATTTTCTCTCTTCTTTTCACTTCTTTCCTAAGCTACGTGGAAGGAGGAGAAACTCTCTCTCTCTCTATGCGCTTCAGCATTCACCTCTACTATCCATTATTGATTTCGAGGAGTAGAAAAGGCTAAGTTTATCGAGATGATTACTGGTTCAAGAATGCAAAGTACCTTACTTTTTCTGGGTAAAAGGATAGAGAAAATGCCTCAATCCAATACTGAGTAGTAGTGTGACACTGAAGCAACCCATGCCATACTAGATATATGCCTATGCATGCATTGGAACTGGTATAATTAATATAAATAAATAAATAATTTTAATTTTATATTATTAAATTTAAATTTTTAAATTTAAAATTAAAGTTAAGATAAACAGGATGTATGTATTAGATTTAAAAATATTTAAATTTCAAAAAAAATTAATTGATTTTGAAACCATAAATTAAAAATAGTTGAAATATATTTTATTTTTAAAAAATAAAAGTTATAATTGAAATGAAATAAAATTCTTTGAGATTGAGATGCAACTACTTTGAGAATTGTTACCATAATCCTAAGAAAGCTTCTCACTACAGTGTACTTGTTATATAATATTTTAATTATAACTAAATAATATTCATGATATTGATATAATTAGAAAAATAAAAAAAATAAATTTATGTCTTTATAAATTTTTATTATTAAATTTAAATTATAAAATTTTATTTTTAAATAAAAAATTATATGATAAATAGAATATATGTCTTATAACAAATAATTTTTAAATTTTAAAAAATTAATTGATTTGAAACTATAGATTAAGAAATAGATAAAATATCTTTAAGTCTATTAAAAAAGAATAGAAATATAATTGAAATGAAAAAAAATTCTTTTTAATACATATGTAACTATTATGAAAATTACTTCTATAGTTTTAAGAAAGCTTCTCACTACAATGTTCTCCTTGGCTCGTGTTTGATTTCATATGGCATAAAAGAAAAAGAGTTGATTTTCAAACTATTTATTAACTATTATTTATTATATTTTATTTTTAGATAGCTAAATATAATTCAATATTTAAATATTATATAAATATATAAATATAAATTCTTAAGCTAGGTTGGATCGGCTTTATTTTTTTCAAGGCACAGGCTTGGCTTCCTTGTTTATCATGAGAGGATAATCATGACTCTAGGAATTTTTTATTAAATGAAGAACAACAAGAAAAAAGAAAAATGTTAAAACAAAAAAGATAAATTGTGACTCATTATAAAATGCAACAAAAAATGAGAAAAATAAAAAATTCAAACGCGCTTTACAAATGAAAGCAAAAAATTTTAAAAATAGAAAAATCATCCAAATGGAAGTTGATATAAAAAAGAAAAATTATGACTCACGTAAAATAAAAGAAAAAAATGAAAAGTTAAACATACAAATAAAAAAATAAAAAGGGAAAAAAGAGCCAATTGTGAGTTGAAATTAAAAAGAAAAAATTTACTTATTATAAAATAAAAGTAAAAAAAAAAAGAAAGTTATAAATAAATATTCATCAAAATAAATAATAAAATTTAAATACATAGATATAATTAAGTAAAAATAAAAAAAGGATCTAATGAGAAATAAAATTAGTTCAAACAGGAGTTCATTCAATGAATTAAATATGATTGAAGCAAAGGAATATAAAATTTATATATTCAAGATTTATGGGCTAATCGGAAAAAGTTTGATTTGAATCGGATTAGTTTATTTTCTATGTACTCAAATTAAACTTAAATAATACATAGGTTAAATTAAGAGATATAAGAACGGAAACTAACGTGGTATTTAAATTGAATCTAATTTTTGAATATGTTTGAGTTCATGAATATTTTAAATACAGATTGAAACCAAAACGACTCACGATTAATTCACCGGCCGCTTCTGTAGGCTTCTTGTCATAACTTAAGATTTCAATTATCTTAAAAAAAAACTAAAACCTTGTCCGTTTCTTGCCAGCAAACAGGCTTTATTGCTGCTGACTGGGAAAAGGCAAAGGCTTCTTCAAACCATTCATGCGATATACGTGCAGAAATTTCTAATAGATAATTTCCCATGCATTCTGGACTCCCAAAGGCATTCGGAGAGCCCGCCTGTGTAACAACGAAGCTTGACCGTAGAGAGAAACTTAATTTGGCTGGCAGGACTGGGTTATATATCAGCCTCAAAGAATATTGGCCTAGACCTAACCATTTGACCATAAATTCTACCAAATTTTGGCATCATAAATTTGCACATGACCACATATAAAATCACTCTTCCAATTACAAAAATCTGATGCTGATGTCCCAATGATTCACTGTCCTGAAAGAATATTCATCATGGTCTGGCGTGGAACATTGCCTCCAGAGGCATATGGCCTCGGGGAAGAAAAGTCCGAAGCCTTTTAAGTCATGTCCATGTTTTCAATTCCAGTTCTTTCTTGCTTAAAGCATCAGATTAAGGTCCCAAAGTGCTGGTCCGACAGCTCTAATGACTCTCATTGCGAGGCCTTCTCCAGGACATGCACTTCTTCCACCCCCATCTCGATCGGATGAGATAACCCATTTCCCTTCCTCTTTCCCATCCTTGAAGCCTTTAGCACGAACTTTGTTTGCTGTATCCCCATTTGGGGGGTCCATGGCATATGAATTAAACGGCAGCATGGTTTCACATGGAATATCAAATTCGTGGACGACACCCTCTTTAAGGTAGTGTTTGATAGAAAAAATATTATTCTTAGATAAGTGTACCGAATAGAGTTTATTCCTGACTATTCCTAGGAATATCCCTTGACTATTTATTGATCATATCAAATGCAAAAAAGGTAAATCCATAGGATAACTTTTTTTTTACTCTTATTTGGAGGGATAACCAGCTATTCCTGCATTTTTTAGGGAATAAATTGAGGGGATAATCCATGGTTAACCATGGTTAACCATGGATTATCCCTTTGGTTAACTATATTTCCAGCTATCCCTTATAGTTATGGCTTTTGGGAATAAGAGGAGATATCCCCTGTATATTTTCTCTTATTCCCTATTTCAAACACTACCTAAATGACTTGGCATAAGGAGTGAAGCTGCTGTGTATATATATATATATATATATATATATGATCCGAAGAGCTTCTGTGGTGACACACTGGAGAGATGGAAGCTTCCAAAGATCTGATTCCTCTAACAGTGGCTTGTTTCCCATAGAAGCATCAGGGTCACTCATAACCTTCTTCAATTCCTCTGGATTGTTAAGTAGCTTTTTTTTTTTTTTTTTTGATGGAAGAAATGGCCTAAAAGTACCGGAAAAGCGGCACTCTTATAGCATCAGCATCCAAAATCTGTGTCATCCGGCCTGAGGGAGGAACATTCCAACAAAGGCTACAAAAGAGGGCTGTTGCTTTACGGGCCAAGTAACCAGTATTTTGTGACCAACATCTTCTTAATGGACTAAAGCACAGAATGTAAACAATGGATGGATTGCTGATCCATCAAATCGTAGCACTAAAATCTCCTTCAATGACATAACTAGCCATTGAAGTGATGAAGAATAGCCTCTTAACATCATCCCAATCTATAGTTAAGTTAGCATGAAGGAAATGTCTTTATGCAACGCCTTCGGTGCACAAAGGAACGCACCAAGCACACATTGGTCACGCGCCCATGTGAGCACTCGTGCCATGACTCATTAGGCTGTGGTGCGTCCCATACGCGCGCTCGTACGAGCGCGCGGCCAATGAACGCATCCAGTGCAAGCCTTTGTGCACCGGAGGCGGTGCACAAAGACTTGTCCTAGCATAAAGGATCAAATCAGTGTCGAGTAGGAGCAATTCAACTTCAACAAATTGACCACAGTCATTCCGAAGAATGTAGCCCGCATTGAGTCGATAGACTGAGTTATCAAAATTTAACTTCTATCATCTAGAGGATAGAAGACATCGAGAAATAAGAGTATCATTTTAGGTTCCTAAGTGAACAGGCGAAAGGTATCCCCAAATACCTAAATGGATGGTTAAGTGACATTTTGAGCATTAAAAATGGTGTTTCCTAATTACTGATGGAAACCCCAATGATTAAAAGTTTTGAAAGAATATTCATCATGGTAGCATGGTACATTGCCTTTAGAGAAATGGTTTTGAGGAAGAAAAGTATAATATTTCACAAATAGTCCCGTATCGATTGAAAAAAAAATAGTTTGAAATACTTATAACTCAAGTTCCTATGTTACCAATTAATTTTTACTCGAGTTTTTAGGATTATATGGTTTTATTTTGCTAATAAGTTAATGGACCAGTAGATAGGCTTGGAGCGTTACAAATACTATCAGAGCCAATCCAATATACAAAAGTTGATAGATAGAAGAAAAGAAGAGTAGATTCAAATATTCGAAAGTTAGTGGATAGAACGAAAGAGCTACCCATGTGGTAGTGATAGAGCCGCGCCATGACATGAAGCCATCTTAGTAGCACCAACGATCCAACTTATGATAGATTCTGGTTGGCTTGTAATGTGTGATAAGAATATCGTATTATAAGAGAAAACACTATAACACACAAAAATATTCCCACATCGAGTAAAAACTGGCTTAGAATAGTTATTTTGATTAGCTTATGATGTGCGATGAAAAAAATTATAATATATAAAAATATTTTTATATCAAATAAAAAATTTAAAAAATTTATAACTTATATTTATTTATTATTAATTAATTTTTATTTGATATTTTAGAACTATATAGTTTTATATAGTTTTGGTATGCTAGTCGAACAACCTTAGTAAGGCATTCTTAAGGACACCTCTTTCACACCATCTCGGAATGCTAGTCCAACGGCTCTCATGACTATTGGAACGCCTACTCCAGAACACCTCTTCCATCCTGTCTCTACCGAAAGGATGATTTATTTTATTTTCCCTTCAGAGATGGGGGTGGTGCTGCTTGACCTCCTAAGGGACAATAAGAGAGAAACAGACGGAAAAGAGAGAGAAAAGAGTGAGAGGGGAAGAAAAGCAGTATGAGAGAGGATTTTATCCTCTCCTTCTCTCCTACATAGAACAGAAGTAGAGAGAGAATAGGAATGAAGAAATTGAGGAAGAAATGGATCGCAGAAGTGGAAGTGCAAAAAGAAAAAAAAAATGGAGGGGGAGGGGAGTGGGTGAATTTTTTAGCTTTCTTATTTGGGTTATGAGTTAATCGGTTCGATCCAGCTAAAAAGATATGCTAGCTACAAGGTTTGAACCATGACAACTTGTGTATATGTTCTCTTTCTTAACCATTCAAATATTTTTTCAGTTTTTTTATTTATTAAAATTAAAGATTTAAAAATTAGAGTTAGACCGATTCTTCGAAACCCGATCAATTTAATAAATTTTTTAATGTTTACTGAATTATATAAAATTTAACTTTCAAAACAATGGCGGGAAGATGGAGCCGACAATAAAAAGAAGTTCTTGGGAATAGTGGTGGGGCTCGACGACTTCAGCAGAAGAAATAGGGGGGCTAAGGAGGAAGGCACGGCGGCTGGCTTTTCCCTGGGCTGGCCAATTCTGGGGAGCTTCTATTTGGCCCGCGAATATTGCTGAGGAGCCCCCCATGCCAAAGTAAGAAAATGACCTTTTTACTCCTAAAATTTTTAGACCAAAATATCCCTACCTACTAAACAGCCCCCCCCCCCCCAAATTTAAATCTGTTCGGCTAAGCTGGGCCGAACAGAATTAACTCTGTTTGGCTCAGCTCGGTCGAACAAATGTAATGAACAACCACGCCAAAGTAAGAAAATGGCCTTTTTACCCCCAAATTTTTTGGACCAAAATATCCCTACCTACTAAACAGCCCTCCCCCCCTAAATTTAAATCTGTTCGGCCGAGCTGGGCCGAATAGAATTAACTCTGTTCGGCCCAGCTGGCCGAACAGATGTAATGAACAGGTTGTTCATTACATCTATTCGGCCGAGCTGGGCCAAACAGATTTAAATCTGTTCGGCTCAGCTCGGCCGAACAGATTAATTCTGTTCGGCCCTCGTGGGCCGAACAGAGATCGGGAGTCTTTGGGATCGAGGGGGAGAGGTGGCGGAGGGGTGGAGCTATGGGAGAGATGGACGCGGGGAGGGAGGGGAGGTTGGCTTTAAAAAAAAGCCCTATGGATGAGAGCGGATCGAGGAAGGGAGGGAGGGAGGGGAGAAGAACTTACCTGCCGGGAAGCCGCCGCCAGGGAAGACGCTGCCGGGGAAGCTGAAAGGATCCAAAGCGAAGACCATGGCCTACACGGCCATGACGGGGAGGATAAGTTGGGAGATGCGGCCCCAGTGACACTTATGGGCGCCCCTGACATGCCCACAATGCGCACGGCCGAAGCACATGACATGCCCATAGCGCGCGCGGCCGAAGCACCACAGCCATGCCATGGCAAGCCCAAGGCCAGCACCCAGACTTGCCTTGACAAAGTGCCACAGTAAGACTTTGGCCACCAGCCTAGCCAACCAGTAGCAGATGATCAAGAGTGGCTACCCACAGCAGCCACCTCCGGCGACGGAGCACCACCAGTCTTAGCGGTGACCGAGCGGGATGTAACGAGCATGGCCTGGGGAGTCGGAGGAGCATCACCACCCATGGAGGAGAATGGCGGCGGCGCCACCGTGTAGGGCGGTGGACGGCGGCGAGATCAAGTGCATTATGGAGATATCTTCAGAGATTGATTTCCTTGTGGGGAGTGATTGAATAAATCATATCTTCTAGATTTAGGATGTTTCTCCTAAACTCTAGAAGATTAGTTTCCTTTTCAGTTAAGTTGTTTTAGGCATGTATCGTCAAATCTCCTTGATTCTAGGAATTGTTTCGAATTGTTTCCTTAGAATCTTGAAGATTTGATCTATATTTGATTTGATTGGGTTGATAGGATTTTGGAAGCTCCTGAGGATGCCTATATAAGCACTCCTCAGGAGCAATAGGAGGGGAGTTGTGTTTTGTAAGCTTAGAGAGCTTATGAATGTTGGCCAGGCATAGGCACGTTTATGCCAGTAAACTTGGGGGCTGATAAACTCTTAAGTTTGGGCGTGCTTGGGCTAATAACCCTTGTACCAGTGTTCTTGTGTTCTGGTAGTTCGAAGGACTAATAATCCTGAGACCACGTTCTTCGTAATAACAGTGAGGCATTCTTCATTTCTTGTGTGTTAGATCCTAATTACCATGCTCGTGTGTTACTGGAAACGGTTCGGGAGGATCGATTGTGGCGTTGGAGCGGATCGCGCAAAGGAGTTGGTGAATGTTTTGGAGTCCTTGACCGGGGACCCTAACAAATTGGTGCTTTCATTGAGATGAGTTGCTTGAAGATCTCTACGCTTCAAGCGGGGTAATCACGAGCAAACCTTACTTTGATTCTCTTCGTTGAGATTTTATAGTTAGAAGTTGTTTGTTCTTGTTGGAGTTATTATTTGAGGTGGGGGTTCGATCTTCTTCTGGAGAGAACCCAANACCATCTCTTTCCATACATGCATCATGGAGGGTTGAGGCTGTTGTGATGATTCTGCACCATCCTTTTCAGTTGAGCTCTGACTTGATTCCACATCTTGTCATTTTGTATAAAATTAGTCTGTAAAAGATATTAGATATAATGAGTTAAACATACAAATAGTATAAATATATTAATTAAAGTTTTTTAAATACTTATATGTGATGTCTCCGCCTTTTTATTTACCCATTGATTGCCATCCTTTTTCTTTTGATGGGTGTATTTGAAGAGCTCATCTAATGTAGGTGCTCGGTTCAACTTCTGCATCTGAATTTCATAGTATAAACAATATTATCAATTTTTATAAAAAAATTATATGAAATAAGAACAACATATATGTAAAGAAAAGGATATTATGAAATTAGAATTAATAACATAAACAACAGTGAAATGTACAAATATAGTTGTGCGCTTTTAGGACATAACACAATTAAGGAGTCACAAATGATAGATACATGCAATGGCTATATTAATCAATCCTATCTAATTAGTTAACTATCACACTTCTAGGAGAAGTTGATTCAATCTCAAGCTCTTCATTCCCTTCTCAATTGTACAATTGAGTTGTCTTGGATGGATCAGAATAGAGATCCCTATTTGATCAAATTAATCCAATTATTGGATGGATCAGAATAGAGATCCCTATTTGATCAAATTAATCCAATTAGCATTGCATCCCTTTATTCTATTCAACTCACCTAATTACTGCCAGTCTTGTTTGGACTTGAGAGATGATTAATAGTTATATTGAACCTTTTTATTACTTATCAATGTCTTTGCTCATGTAAACAGTGGAATGGTTGATCGAGAGTGTGAATGATTGAGAATTGGTCGGCTCGCCCCCTCATGAACGCCAAATAGAATTTGGCGTGAAAGCCATTGGCTTGCCTTATCAAACTAACTTGCCCTTGGTTAAACTTGTCCATTAGCTCCGCGTTTAATCAAGCATTTGAAAATTCAAAATGCATGGGCCTGGTTAGCTATAGAAAATGTTGTGGTTTGTGGTCTCCAAAGTTTCTTCTCCATTTATAATTTTTTTAAAAAAATAAAAAATACATTCATTTATTAAAAGAAAAAATAATTGAAAAATAAAAAAGGTGGCGATATTGTGAATAGTATAAATATTAGTGACAATAGTGATCGATGGATAATGAAGGTATTATAGCGGATGGTAGAGAATGTGGCTTGGATATGGTAACTGTGATGATGAATGATGGTGGTGGTGGAGGTAATGGTGCACGTTGAAGGTATAACAATGATGGTAGATGCGGTGGAGTAGTAAGGAGCAGAGTCGGATATTTTCTTTTAAGAATAGAACTACATTATAGTTTTTTGATTTATGCAATAACATAAATACAAAAAATATTAAAGAAACAAATAAAACCTAAAAAACTTTTTGAATGGTTGGACTTCAAGAAAATCAAACCTAAAAAAGTACTCTACTTTGGAGGCTCAAAAAATAATACAAACAAATAGTTAGATTTTATCCAAGACTTAACCTTTTGCTGCATATGATATGATAGGCTTCTTCTAAGAATACTAAAAAGGCTATTTTTTGAAGTTTGAGATGAGAAGCAATAATTAGTTTTACTATTTTTTATACTTTAGCTATATTTTGTTAATATGTTACTTAGATATTGTATAAGTAAAAAATAATCAATTACGAATATCACATTGAATCAAACAATAACTTTATGTACTATTTAAATTTTGATGAAATATAAAATTATTTTTTCTTGTAGAAATGTAAATCTAATTTCATCATATTATTTCTATTATATATTATAATACTTCAAGGATTACAATTTCATTATCATTTTGTCCCACACCTTCAAGGATTGAGTTGTCTTCAAGCTCAAGGTAGGAAAGTAGCTTGCATATATCCTATTTTATTGAATCACTAGGTAAAGTAATCAAGCAAGTCAAAATTTTCTTCAAATTTTTCCTCACCTTAATTTTGAAAATAACTTTGAACCTTTTAATATTTTTTGTGTCAAGTGCTTGAGTTAGTCTTGCTTAGTAACAAATATTATATTTCGCGGTATTGAGCAATTCTAACTACCAAGCATTTTAACTTCCTCGATACCAAGCATCTTTAATCTCCTTGATATTGAGAATTTAGTTGCTTTATTTATATTTTCAGAAAAAATCATTCACTTAATTATGAATTAATTTATTTAAAAAAATTTATCATTCATTTCATCAAATAATTTAATGTTACTAGATTGCCATGATGAGATATAATTATTCCTTTATTTATGATGAAATGAAGATGCTATGAAGGCCGAGTTAAAATTATTGATTTCATCTCATATAAGTTGGTTGCTCATATAATTTAATATTGCTCCAACTCAAGTTCTGTCCAATCCATGGAAATTAGTGGTTGGATTTTTTTTTCTTAACTTTCTTTCGTAAGTTCCTTTTTCAATTTCTTTGTTTGGACATCTTTTTTTACTCTTAAAGAATGTCCTCAAGAATGAGGATTGTGGTATTTCTTTATTTGTCATGGGCAAAAAAAAAAACTTTTAAAAGGTTCTTTCTTCCATCCATCCATGGATGAAAGAGTAATTTCATTTTTGTGCCTTTTAAATTTGACCAATAAAGCTCATCTTCTTTCGCCTACCGAAGAAAGCGTGATTGTCTTAGTAAAGAGAGATTTCTTGAGGTTAGAGAAGTTCTGTTGAAGGAAGCATTAGTTTTAGCTAATTTAAGTACCAGGTTAGGTTGGATAAGAGGAAGAAAGTTGAGTGATTTTCTTTAAAAAACCTACTAAGAAAATTAGGATCCTATGCAGTATACCATAAAGTATGCTGCACATCCCATTGGATATGGGGTTAATATTTTTTTAATTTAGTTTGGTAGTAGCGCCTCTGCTTGCACTGAACAATTATCCGAATAATTATCCCTCCTTAGATTAAAAAAAAAAGAACCTTTTGAATATTCAATTTTTTTAAAAAAATTAAATATTTAATATTTTAAAATTTATTCATAAATAATTATTCCTGACTGAAGGTTCTGATTTCGCCATTAAAGCACTATCATTGATAAATAGCTGAAAACACATGACTACTAATCCTTTTGGTTTTGACATACCAATTTCGTAAGAAAAAACTAATGAAGAAAATATGGAATGAAATAAATATTTTCGACACCTTTCTTCTTATAAATTTTATAAAAGAATTAAAAATCTGGGGTTTAACAACGATGAACATTAAAAAATGGACTATTCATTGCACAAAAATATAAAGATATTTATTCATAACCAATCTGTTCAACATAAATCTTAAATATTATTCTCGCTTACCACCTTACGATCCGCTAATCTGCTGCTTAAATTGCCAAGGAAAAAAAAAAAAAAAAAAAGAAAACTAAAACTAAAACCAAAACCAAAACTCTAACACAAACTTGGAGTAATCCAGATTTGTGGCTGCCGAGTTAAGAGAGCATTGCAAGGAAAGGTTGGCAGTCGCTCGATAGGGCAACATGGCAGTCGCTCTGTGATCCGATCGTGGAGGTTGAATATGCCCAAATCTCGTTTCCGGTTCGGAAAATCATAGTCATCAATAAAATAGATGCAGTTCTTTCTGCTGCAGCCAAGAAACTCGGTCGAATGATTTTCCCCCAAGAAAATAACCCGGTCACCCAAGTTGTTTGCCACGATAAGCTTTGGCCCTCCGTCCAGATTAAACCTCAAAACATTGAACTCTCGCGTATGAAGAAATTGATACTGAATAACAAGCAAGAGCTTCCCCCCGGACTCCACCAGATAATTCTGATCAGTAAACAGGCAGGGGACCCGGCAATAATGAAAGATCGTTTTGGCCGAATCCACATCATGTTCGAGTAGAAACCCGCCGCTATCGAAGATGTAAAATTTTCCATTGCAAAACGCTACGTCATAAATGCAGACGCTTCGATCGATCAGGGTCCACTTGTCATCTCCTGGCCTCCACAACGCTACGTGATGCGTCTGAGCCTGAGGTGGCGCCTCGAGAATGGCCATGGCAGTCCAGCGAGCACCTGAATTCGGGTTCGCGGATAGAACCACCTTTTGGATATTGTAGAACTCATCATGAGGCTTAATCCATGCTGGTAGAAATATATAGCGGCCTACGGGTTCGACTATTATGGGTGGAAGATCGATCCGAGATCCGGTGATTGGATTCAAGAGGAAAACGTAGGGGTCGCGGTCGACGAAGGCCAGCCAGCCGTGGGACGAGCCGCAGCACCGCTTTTGAAAGGCTTCCGGGAGGTGGTGGATCCATTGGGTTGTGTTGGTGGAGGGGCTGTACAAGCCTTGGTTCTCCGGGAGTATCAGCAGAGGCGGCTGAACGGGAATATGACGAGGCACGGGATCCGCCGCTTGTCGCCAAGAGACGCAGACGGATCTGAACCGGATATAGTCGGAGGTTTTGGTGAGTAAACCGGCGACGACTGATAGCATCTCTCGTGGAACGTCGGACCAGCAAGCCATATGTTAGTTGCGACGAAACGAAAATAGGACTCTTAACTACGATGATAATGGAGTCTGGATTACAACTTATATTCGAAGGAGTTTGATATTATTATTATTTTTCCTTAATTAGATTGCTAAACAAAATCTAGCACTTTGCCAGAGGTGGAAAGCAGACTTAATTAATATGGTAGCCGACACTGCGTTTATAAGCAAAATTTACAAAATATGGTAATTGAGTCGTAGGAGATTGATTTTTTTCCATCTCAGGTACTGCAAAACATGGAAAAGAGATCAAAATTAAATAAATAAATAATGCAACAAGATCGATAAGGTTACTTTCCGGAATCAAGTCGATGCTATTTACTCCGTTAACTTTAGAAATTCAAAGTTTGATTACATGTATGCAATCAAATTTATACGATTTTACCTTATTTGCAATTAAGAAGATTTTTTTTTTTTAAAGCTTTGAGATAAGTTGCTAAAATTTATTCCTCTTTCCATAATATCTTTTATATTATCAGATCTAATTATATACTACCTTTCTTTTTATGATTGAAGCTCAATTCTGTCTTATCAAACTATATTTTCAATTATACTTCCAATATATGCATTAATCATATATAAAATTTACTCTTAAAATAAAAAAGATTTTAATAATTATTATTTACTAATAAAATAATAATATTTTTTCTTTATAAAACATATATTTTATCATAAAGAGATATTTTTATTTTAACTATAATTTTTTTATAAATATTTTTTTTTTTTCAAAATGCATCAAGAGCCAAAAGCAAGAGTATTAATAAAACGATGAACCATGATCATGATAGAATATTTAAGATATATATATTATAGTAATCTAATTGAAATATCTTTGGAATAATACCCTTAAATTCAACTTGCATTCCTAATTTATTTTCTACATCAAAGTTTTATCATCTTTGTCGGACAGATGACATTATTATTATTATTATTATTATTATTATTTGTAAATCTTTTAGTTGACATTAATTTTTGTTTTGGCAAAAGTGGAAAGCAGTCTTAAACGAGTTAACTTAGCGCGTTAATAAGGAAATATTTAAAGAATATGGTACTAATTAATTAGGAAGCGAGTCTTAGGGGACGGGTTTTTTCCACCTTTGGTAGTGTCAAAGATGGCATTTTTCACCTTTGGTACTGTCAAAGATGGCAAAGGAGATCAAAAATAAATAAATAAATAAATAAATAATGCGACAAGATCAATAGAGATGCTTTCATGTTATCGTAAGAAATTTAAATTTGGATTAAATGTATCATGTATGCAATTAAATTTTCATTGATGTGATTTTACATTGTTTGCAACTAATTAAGAAGAACTAGTTTTTCTTCTCTATTTTTTGTTTAAGCTAGTTTTTTTTTTGAACGGTCTCAAATTATTCAAAAAATTATATTTATTTGAGCCAATGTTATTTGATAAAATAATTTAAATATCTATTATCTTTTTTTCAATTATAAGTTATTTTAAGATAAGTTGATAAAATTTAATTATCTTTCCATAATATCTTTTATATTATCAAATCTAATTATATACTACAATTTTATTATTGAAGTTCAATTCTCTCTTATCAAGCGCTAGCTATATTTTTAATATATACATTAATCATATATAAATTTTATTTTTAAAATAAAATAAATTTTAATAATTATTATTTACTAATTAAATAATAATATTATATTTTATAAAATATATTTTTATTATTAAAAATATTTTTATTTTAATTATGAAATCTTTCATAAATATTTTTTTTCTCTCAAAATGTATTAAGAGCCAAAAGCAAGAATTTTAACGTAACGATGAATCATGATCGTGATAGAATATTTAAGAAACATGTATATATTTATATTATTATAGTAATCTAATTGTAATATCTTTAAAATAATATTATAGTAATCCTCCAACTCATTGCAGGACTCGACATGAAGGAGAAGGCTGTCCTCTTGAAGAAGCGGGTGGAAGGCATCCAAGTCTCCAGCACTTAGATGCTGCTTCTAGTCTAGCATCCATTTGTTCATCCATGAATGCCAGACACTTCCGTGTGTCTATTTTTATATCCATGAAACCGTTCAGATTTTAAGCAAAGAACCATGTGTTTGATTGACGAAACACCATGAAAGATAAATTTTCTTGTACGCTGATTCTTCGTTTGTTGTGTTCATAGAACGATATTTTGGTTGACAATTGCTAGGTCTATTTTTCACTTTAGTTATAAGATCGAAACTTGAAGCATTGAAATTGGAGGCGAGGGCGACAGCAAAGAGTCTAATGGTGGGGGTGCGGGGGACCAAGCAGCTGCACGTAGCAACGTAAAAGGGCACAACGCAAAATTCTTGGCTGGTCCCAAAAAAAAATATAGTGCCGCCCCGTTTGGACTTGAAAGATGATTGATAAGCATATTAAATATTGATTTAAAATTCTTCATTAAATTCATCATATATATATATATATATATATATATATATATATATATATATATATATATATATAGTGCCATTTGTTTGTATTTGAAAGATAATTAATAAGTATATTAAATATTCAGTTTGAAATTCTTCATTGGCTTCATCATTGGTCGTGAAAAAAATATAATGCAGTCTTGTTTGGACTTAAAAGATGATCAATAGTTATATTGAACCTTTTTATTACTTATGAATGTTTTTGCTAATGTAAACGATGCATGCATTGCAAGCGGTTCAGCGTATAGCGATCGTTTGAAGATGGAATGGCTGATCAAGAGCGTGAATGATTAAGAATTGATCGGTTCACCCCCTCATGGACACCAATTGGAATTTACTTGGAAGCCATTAGCTTGTCTTATCATACTAACTTGCCCTTGCTCAAACTCATCCATCAGCTCTGCGTTTAATCAAGCATTTGAAAATTTGATAAGCATGGGCTTGGTTAGCTGTAGAAAATGTTGTGGCTCGCACTTGGACTAAAGCCACTCAGAACAGTATCTAATACCCATCTTTCATTTATGGTCATCAAATTCTTTGATTATGAGAACTTCAGTGAATGGGTCGGCTAGTTTCACCTTTCCATCAATCTTCTAAAGGTCGATGTCACCTTGCTTCACGATTTCTCGCACAAGATGATAGCGGCGTAAAATATGTTTGGTGTGTTGATGGGACTTCAACTCTTTGGCTTGAGCAATGGCTACAGTGTTGTCACAATATAGTGAAATCGGACAACCCAGGGAGGATGCCACTCCAAGATTACCGAGAAACTTTCGCAATCATACAGCTTCCTTTGCTGCATCTGATGTCGCAATATATTTTGCCTCGCAAAATGAGTCCACCACAGTGTACTGCTTGAAACTTTTTCAGCAGATCGATCCTCCATTTAGGTGAAAGTAAACCCTGACACACTCTTGTTGTCATCCCTGTCTGACTGAAAATTGAAGTCAGTATATCCCACAAGTTTTAAATTAAGTTCTCCATAAATTAGCCATTGGTCTTAGTATTTCGCAAATACTTAAGGATAGTTTTTACTACTTTTCAATGAGCTTCACCTGGGTTAGACTAGTATGTGCTCACTACCCCTCGTGAATATGCCACATCTGGTCTAGTACATATCATGGCGTACATGATAGAACCCACTACCGAAGCATATGGAATTCTACTCATATGCTCTCTCTCCTTAGGAGTTGTCGCACAATCCATTTTAGAGAGAGAAATTCCATGGCCTATTAAAAGATAGCCTTTCTTAGAATTCTCCATGTTGAACCGTTTCAGCACAGTGTCTATGTACGTAGATTGGGATAATCCCAGAAGCCTCCTAAATATATCTCTATAGATTTTCATACCAAGTATATAAGAGGCTTCACCCAAGTCCTTCATAAAAAACTAAGATGACAACCAGACCTTTATTCCCTATGGCGCTGGGTTGTCATTCCCGATTAAGAGAATGTCATCCACATACAATATGAGGAATACAATCACAGAACCATTAGCCCATTTATAAATGCAAGGTTCTTCTCTATTCCTAACGAAACCATATATCTTGATACATTTATCAAGACGCATGTTCCAACTCCGAGATGCCTGCTTCAATCCATAAATGGATCTTTGAAGTTTGTACAATTTTGACTCATTTGTGGATGTGAACCCTTCAGGTTGTATCATATACACCTCATCTTCCAGCTCACCATTCAGGAAAGCTATTTGGACATCCATTTGCTAGATTTTATAATCAAAGTGTGCTGCTAAAGCAAGCATAATCCGAATGGATTTGAGCATTGCCACAGGAGAAAATGTTTTGTCGTAGTTTATACCATAACGTTGACGATACCCCTTGGAAACTAGATGGGCTTTATAGGTCTTTCTACCTGCCCATTTGCACCTCTTTTCCTTTTGAAAATTCATTTGCACCCAATGGGTTTTATCCCCTCGGATGGATCAACCAATGTCCATACATTGATGATTTCCATAGACTCTATTTTGGATTTCATGGCTTCTAACTATTTCTTAGAGTCAAATATCTGCATTGCATCCATATAGGTGATAGGATCCTCATTGTTCTCATCGAGTTCAATAGGATCGTCGTCTCGGACCAAGAAACAGTAGTATCTATCCGATTAATGTAGTACCCTACTACATCTCCTTAATGGTTCTTGTATGGGCTCTGGGTTTGATTTAATCAAATCTGCTTTTATATTGTCTTTTAAGTGTGTCAATTTTTCTCCTTATTGAACTTCACTAAGTTCAACCTTAGTAGCTCTAGTTCCTTCACCAAAAAAACTCCTTTTCTAAAAAGATAACCCTAAGACTGATGAACAACTTTTGTTCTTCAGGCCAGTAAAAGTAGTACCCCTTAGACTCTTTTGGATACCCTACAAATAGGCACCGGTCAGACCTAGGTCCAAGCTTATCTGTTTCCAAACATTTAACATAAGCTGGGTAGCCCCAGACCCGAAGGTGTGAGAGTATCGGCTTACGCCCAGTCCATATCTCATATAGTATTTTGTTAACAGACTTACTTGGAACCCTATTTAAAAGGTAACATGCTGACTTTAAAGCATAACCCCAAAAGGAGATCGGTAGAGAAGCAAAGCCCGTCATGGATCGAACCATGTTTAACAAGGTTCGATTCCTCCTTTCAGATGATCCATTTAACTGAGGTGTCTCTGGAGGTGTCCATTGAGAGAGAATTCCATTCTCCTTAAGATATGTCAGAAACTCACTGAAAAGATATTCACTACCTCGATCTGATCGAAGGGTTTTGATAAACTTTTCAGTTTGTTTTTCTACTTCATTACGATATCATTTGAACATTTTAATAAATCGGCTTTTGGATTTTGGCTTCCTCTCAGATTAGCACAGACCCGACGGCACCTTCAGAAACCATGAGGTACAAATATAACATCTCTACAGGCTTCGGACTGCTAAGAAGAGGTGGTAAACCGAGGTATCTTTTGAGATCCTCGAAGGATTTTTGGTAGTCTGAAGTCCACTAAAAGTTTTTAGCCGACCGAAGTGCCTTGAAGAAGGGCAAACATCTCTCAGCTGACCGAGCAACAAAGCGGTTGAGGGCCACTATTCTTTCAGTAAGGCGCTGCACCTCCTTGACCAACCCTGGATATGCCATTTGTTGCAGAGCTTGAATTTTCTGCAGATTTGGCTCAATGCCTCGTTGAGAGACTATAAAGCCCAAGAATTTTCTTGAGTTGACTCCGAAGGCACATTTGGTTGGATTAAGCTTTATTTGATACTTTCGAAGTGTGGCGAAGCTTTCTATAAGATCATCAATGTGCTGGGATATCTCCTTGCTTTTAACCAGTATGTCATCAACATAAGCCTCCATGTTTCGATCAATTTGTTCTTTAAAGACTTTATTAACCAACCTATGGTATGTTAAGCCTGCATTTTTTAAACCAAAAGGTATGACTCGATAACAGTAGATACCTCGGTTGGTTAAAAAGGCGGTCTTTTTCTTATCCTCAAGTGCTATATGAATTTGATTATAGCCCAAATAGGCATCCATGAAGGTCAGTATTTGGTGGCCCGAAGTATCATCCATAAGTTGGTCAATCTGAGGCAGAGAAAAACTATCCTTCGGGCAAGCCTTGTTGAGGTCTGTGAAGTTGATGTAGATTCTCTATTTGCCATTTGACTTCTTCACCATGACAACATTCGTTAGCCAGTCGGGATAATTCACTTTCCGAATGAAGTTGGCTTTAATGAGCTTACCTTCCTCCTCTTTAATAGATTTTTGACCCTCGAAGGCAAATATTCTCTTCTTCTGCTTGATTGACCGAAACATTTTATCCACATTGAATTATTGGATGAGGACATCTGGGCTGATCCCCGGCATGTCCAAAGCAGAACAAGCGAAGACGTCAACATTTCTTCGAAGGAATTCGACCAAATCCTGCTGAGGCTTTCCTTTCAGTTGTGATCCAATCTTTATGGTACGGTTGGGCCAAGCTTCATCAAGTGGTACCTCCTCAAGTTTCTTAGATGGTTCTCCTCGTTGCTTAGCAAAGTCTTCTCGGTCATCCAACCGTCAACCTCGGGCTTTCTAGACTGAAGGTCAGCAACGAAGCTGTATCAGGCCATAGCTTAATTTTCTCGAACAACTCCCACTCCCCATTCGGTGTGGAACTTCATGGCGAGTTGAGGAATAGAGATAACAGCTTTGAGGGATATCTGTCCTGGTCTGCCAAAGATGGCGTTGTAGGGGGACCGAAGCTTGGTCACCAGAAAATTCGTGTGAACAATGGCTATGCTGGGCTAAGTGCCTGCTCGTACCACCAAGGTGATGACCCTCTCAGGGATAATAGAATCGCCAATAAAACCCACTAGGGTGGAGTCTATGGTTTGAAGATTTTTAACTTGCAATTTCAACCTCACAAAGGCATCAAAGTACAAAATATTAATAGATCTTCCACTATCAATCAAATACGGTGTACATCATAGTCATTCATGTTAAGATATACAACCAGAGCAATTATGCAGGTATTGTATCTCCCCAAAGTCCTTATCAGAAAAAGAAAGCTCACCAGTCCAGGCCTTCTTTGGTGGATTTTCTTCTTCATCTGGCCGAGTTGACAAGGAGTCGATTGTCGCTATCATATTAACATTGCCAACAACCGGATGGTTCGACGAAGGAGGTTGGCGAGGCTCAGGTTGACGGTCTTCTCCATTGTTCGGCTTGGGGGCTCTTCTAAACCGATCCAGTCTACCCCATCGGATGAGTTGCTCAATCTCATTTCGAAGTTGCCATCACTCCTCAGTGTCGTGCCCGTGGTCGCGGTGAAATTGACAATACTTGGTCATATCCCTCTGGGCCCCATTCCCTCGGAGAGGTGGCAGCCGAGGGATCTGGCGCTTAATCTCCATTAGGATTTGCGCCCTTGGTGCAATGAGTGAGGTGTACTGATTGAACCTCTGGGTCGGGCTCTAGGTATGATCCCTAGGTGGTTGCAGAAGAACTCTCTGACGGCGAGGTGGGCTGGCATGGCGGAGGGGTCGATTCTTCTCTGAACCCTTGGCCTTTTTTCTCCTTGATTGCTCATCCCGGGCTGACCTCCACGACTCCTCAACTCTGGCATACTTGTCCGCCAGGGCCATCATGTCGGAGAGGCTCTTCGGATAATTGACCTCTAGGGTCAGATAGAAGTCACCCTCCTTCGATACTCCACCTACTAAGGTGGACATTGCCACCTCATGATTAAGGTGATCTACTTCCAGCATGGCCTTGTTGAATCGGTCGAGGTAATTCTTCAGGGATTCCCTCTCCCACTGCTTGACCTTGGAGAGAGGATCAGATCTTCATCGGTGATGACGACTGTTGACAAATTGGCTAATGAATAGGCTGCTCAGCTCGTCAAAAGAATTGATGAACTTGGCTTCAGGCTGTTGAACCAAGTTCTGGCAGATCCCCCAAGTATAGAGGGAAAGGCTCTGCATAGGATCGCATCCAACACTCCATGGAACATCATGATGGATCGAAAGCTGCTTAGATGGTCATCGAGATCGGTGGACCCATGGTATGGTTCAATGATGGGAAGCTTGACATGAGGAGGGATCACTTCCTGCATGATCTCCTTGGAGAAGGGGATGCCCTTCTCTGCCTTCGATTGGGGAGGAGGGACCTGCCTGACGGTATTTAGCTCCTGGCGCCACTCTCGATGCATCTTCTGCATCTATCGTCGGATCCTCTCATCTTGGATGGTAGGGGAGACTAGCCAAGGAGAATACGATAATAGCATCGAGTCATGGCGGGATGACACAGGGAAGAGAGAGCGAACTCGCCGAGATCTAGGCGAGCACTTCCTTTTGGCCTTCTACGGTGCTGGCTTAGTTCCCTTGGGTCGCTGAAGAGGACGAAAGAAGACTTAATTAATATGGTAGCCGACACTGTGTTTATAAGCAAAATTTAAAAAATATGGTAATTGAGTAGTAGGAGATGGATTTTTTCCATCTCTAGTACTGCAAAACATGGAAAAGAGATCAAAATTGAATAAATAAATAATGCAACAAGATCGATAAGGATGCTTTCCGGGATCGATCAAGTCGACCCTATTTACTCCGTTAACTTTAGAAATTCCAATTTTGATTAAATGTATGCAATCAAATTTATGTGATTTTACCTTATTTGCAACTAAGAAGATGTTTTTTTTTAACCTTTGAGATAAGTTGCTACAATTTATTCCTCTTTCCATAATATCTTTTATATTATCAGATCTAATTATATATTACCTTTCTCTTTATGATTGAAGCTCAATTCTCTCTTATCAAACTATATTTTCAATTATACTTTCAATATATATGTTGCCGCCGAGATCCGTCCTCCGACTCGGGCGTAGTCGATCTCCAGGGGCGGACCTGCACACAAGTCATCGCGTGAGAGGCGTTGGGGGTGGCCCTCCGCGGAAGACCCTTCGATGCTCAAGTTAGTGGGAGGAAATCGATGATCAATCAGAAAATGGAAAGGTGGATCTCTCCGGGGAGTCTCTTGGGGGCGCCGATCGGAAGCTCTAGAGGGTGAGACCACCGACGAGCAGCTAGCAGAGCGGGAGAGTGAGAGTGAGGGTGTGAGCGCGCGTACCTGAGGGAATCTGGGAGTGTCATATTTATAGGCTGTCACCTAGATCTTGAGCGCCTTCTGGAAGGTTCAAAGGTTGTTAGGATACGGAGATGGATCGAATCGGGCCGTTGTGGGGCTGTTGGGATCCATATCTTGTCTGTTAGGGGATCGACGGCTAGGAGAGCTCCTTGATGGCTTGAGATCCAGTAGGTGTGTAGGTCTCAGGTAGCCATGGTAGGTTCTAGACCACTTCTCAACATGATTCCTTGCCTAGGATATTGTTACGATAGGCCTAGGCTCTCCCGCGTTGGGTTCGCGGAGGTGAGTATTGGATCATGGATCGCTCAGTGAAGCCGAGCCATGGAAGCTCGGGGGAAATGAGCTACAGGAAGCTCGGAAGGGCCGAGCTATGGGAGTTTGGGGAGACGAGTTATGGAAGCTCGGGAGAGCTGAGCTATGGAAGCTCGGGGAGCCGGGCTATGGAAGCTAGCTGGAAGCTCGGGAGAGCCGAGCTGCGGGAGCTCGGGGAAGCCGGGCTATGGGAGCTCGAAGGAGCCGAGCTATGGAAGCTCGGGGGAAACGAGCTACAGGAAGCTCGGGAGGGCCGAGCTATGGGAGCTCGGAGGAGCTAAGCTATGGAAGCTCAGGGGAGCCGGGCTATGGAAGCTCGAGAGAGCCGAGCTACGGGAGCTCGGAGGAGCCGAGCTGTGGGAGCTCAGGGGAGACGAGCTATGGAAGCTCGGGAGAGCTGAGCTACGAGAAGCTCGGGAGAGCCGAGCTGTGGGAGCTCGGGCGAGACGAGCTATGGGAGCTCGGGAGAGCCGAGCTATGGGAGCTCGAAGGAGCCGAGCTGTGGGAGCTCGGGGAAAACGAGCTATGGAAGCTCGGGGGAGCCGAGCTACGGGAAGCTCTGGAAAGCCGAGCTATGGGAAGCTCGGGGGTAGCCGAGCTATGGAAGCTCGGGGTATCTTGGGGGCTAAGGGAGGGGGTCGGTCTTAGCCTCCTCGCACGGATATTGATGCAATGATGATTTTATCCCCCAACACATGCCCTCCACTCCCTAGTTCGAAGCGTAGGTTCGGGCATAGGGAGTATAAGCCCAGGTGGCACGCTTTGGATGGGGCGATCTGGTTTAGACAGCCTGCACAATGATGCCCTAATTAATGCGGCAGGATCATCATGCCTTCGTGGGTAAGGCTCCTCCAAGAGTGACGGTTGGGAATACGCCACGTTGCAAATCCCGATTAATACGGCGTTTGTCGAGGCGGTTCCGGATGCCTCGAGCGAGGCATCTCATCTTCTCAAGATGGCTTCCTTAGTGGAGAAGAAAAGCGATAGCCGCACTATATATATGTTTGCAGTATTCTCTCGCTTTGTTTCTTGAAGAGTCCCGCCCTCCGCAACGCTTGCCGTTTCGCCTGGTGCTTTTCTCAGCTAAGATGACGATGAGCCCCGATGACGTAGCTTCGGAGATCGTTGCTGAGGATGTGGGGAAGATTCGCCAGAGGTATGGCTTACCCCCAGACGTTGTCCTGCGATTTCGGGACCTGAGCACAGGGTTTCGCGAAATCTGGAGCATGGGGTCTTCGTCTACGAAGACAGTTTGAAAGCGAGCCTCCGGTTTCCTCTTCATCCCTTGGTGAAGGAAATCATGGTACACTGCAACATTTGTCCGGCGATGGTGGCTCCAAATAGTTGGCGGAGCATTATCGGATTTATCTCGATGTGCCATCAGATTTGGATTGTCGCCACTCTCCCCCTTTTCCGCGCCTGCTATCATCTAATACCTGGAGGAAATCAGAGTGGCCTTACATCGGACCTCGGAGGTCCTTCAACGTGATTGTGGATAAGCCGTCCTCTATAAAGGGATAGAAGAGTCGATTCATCATCGCCGAGGGGAACATCGGTTCCGACTTCCCTTGAAAAATGAGGAAACTTTGTTAGGGATGCGGAAACGCATCCAGTTTTGTCAGAGCGGGAGGAGAGAGATTTAGATGTCCTTCGCAATGGCCAAGTGTTCTCGGCCAACGATTTGTTATCGGAAGGGGCCCTTTTCACGGTCGGGCTTAGCCCCCTGGACCCGCAAGGTGAGTCCTCCCTTTTACTTTCTCCGCTGTGTGTTGCCCTGACGAACGTGTTTGGATTTAATCGTATATGTTCCGTTCTTACAGCCAAGAGGTCAGCATTGTCGAGTCTCGTCAAGAGGAAGAGAGGCAAGCGCCCAGGGAGAGCAGCAGCGTGGATAGAGGTAGGCCCGAGAAAAGGGCTCATACCTCCGTAAGAAGCTCGCCGGACGCCGGAGCGACCACGACAGGAGCGCCGGGGGCGAAGGAGGATTTAGGGAGGACAGCTGCGATCCCTTGCCCTCCCGTAGTGGAACTATCGGATAGTTCGGATGAGACTCCGTTGGTTCGTCCGGCCGCATCTCCTTTGAAAGATGAGCCGGCGATGGATTGGCAGAAGCGGTCATTTCTGGGGGGCCTTCCGCCTCCGCGGGTTTACTACCGACTCTAGTGGGGGAGCAAGGGAGAGTGGCCGCTGGTGGAGAGGTTCGGGAGGAGTCCAAGGGTAGCGATGCTGGACCGCCCGTAGCGGGTCAAGAAACAGGCCGGACAGAGGCCTCGGGGGAGCCTGCGGAGGAGACGCAGGTGATTGTGACCGAAAAAGATGGGTCGGGAGAAGAAGCGCAGCAAGGTGAGAGTCCTACAATGGGGACCCCTTCAAAAAGGATTTTGGGGAGGCTGGCGCTTGGGTTGGCCGAATTGTCCGAAGAAGCCCAAGCTAGGGTTCTGATAGAAGAGGCTGGGAAGTTGAAGGCCTCTCAGCCGGAGGTCGCCCGGGTTGGTTCCTCGGGCGGAGATGGCCAGCCCAGAAGCTCGAACGCGGGTGTTGAGGAGGCATTTTCTGCCTTAATGAGGTCGGCCTTGTACCCGGGTGCGGATCCTTCGGTGGACAGGTTTGCGGATCTGGAGTTGGTTGATGCCGCGTTCGGGCAACAGGGAGTGGCCGAAAGTATCCATCTTCTCCTCGATATTGACAATCCGACCCTCATGAAGATGACACGGGCCTACGCCTCTCGGGTGAGTTACCACTCTTGGGTGGCGGATACTTTCTGGTTGACTTAATCGCATATTCTCACTCATCTTTTGTCCCGCAGAGTGTTCTGCTTTCTCGGGCGATGTGCTGGCGTCTGAGTTTGGCGACGGGGGCTAGCGTTCAGGCCAGGAGAGACAACGCCGAACTCCGATCGCGAGTAGAGTTGTCCGAGAAGTTCGAGGAACTTCTGGCCATTAGCAACAGAAGTTTGGCGGGGATGAAGGCATCATATCAGACCGCTCTAGCCGAAGCGTCTAAGCAAAAATGCAAAGTGGAGGAGTTGCAGGGACTCCTTGCGAAGAATGACGACGCGTGCTTGGAGCTGGCTAGAGTTAAGTCAAAACATTCCGAGGAAGTGGTGGCGATGCAGTGGGAACATAATGAGAGTTTGGGCCGGCTGGGAAAGGAGCCTGCCGACGAGAGAAAGCACCTAACCAGAATGCTCAATGAAATAGAGGAGAAACTGCAGCGGCATGATGGCGAAATCGCTGACTTAAGAGTCAGCGCTAAATGGCACGAAGGGATGATAGCTCGGCTGAGCAACGAGCTATCCCAAGCCCGGGGAGAGGTCGAAGCCAAGCAGTCGAGGATTAACGCTCTTCAGCAGAGGGTCGAGTTGGTTGGAGCTGATAGAACAAGGGCCAGGGGTGAGGCCGAGGAGCTGACCAAAAGGTTGGCCAGACAAGAGGAGGAGGTACGATCTCATCCCCCCTTTTTAGCTTCTTTTGTTGGTCTCTTGTGATGCCGACTGATTTCGGTTTCGCAGATGGCAAAGTTAAGGTTGGAGAATCGGGCTTTGCAAGGTGAGCTTGTGTCTAGCCGCAGTAGGAGCTCAGAACTCGAGGCACGGGCTGGCGAGTTTGAGGAGCAAACCGTTATTCTGCGGGCTCAAGTCGCGGAGGCTGAGAGGCAAGTTGCCGAGGCTAAGGTGCAACTCGCCATACTCAAGGGGGAACAGGACGTAATCGGCGCTGACGCCTTCCAACTCGGAGTGGAAGAGTGCAAAGACAAGATATCCAGCGAGCACCCAGAATGGGATCTCTCTTTTCTGGATACTGAAGCTCCTGATGCCGGTGAGTCCGGAGGAGAAGAGGAGGATGAATACGTCGACGCCTCCGATACCGATCCTGGTGCCGCCCCGGGTCCCAACGAGGCCGCAGCTTCTGAAGGAGGATCGCAGACTATCGCCGAGGGGGCGAAGGTATTAGAGAAAGGCGAATCAAGTCACGCCTCTGCGGACGTAACTGAGGGTTCTTCCAGAACTGATATGGTTCCCGGCCTTTAAGAGCCACCCCTGTGTTTCGCTTTCAGTAACTCTGCTTGACGTCTTTCAATGAATGAACTTTCTACTTCTATTTGAGTGTTTTTCCTTGGACGGTCCTTCGCTCCAAATTTCGCCTCAATCGCGGGCGACTTATGGCTTGTTGACGCTCTTTGGTCATCTTTGTTTCGAGATCGAGGGAACGCATTGGCTTGGCCCAAGGCGGGGCGATAGCCTTGACTGGTGAACCGAAAGATGATCTGATTCGGTTCGCGTTCGTTCGATGCAACAAATTAATTAAAATTTGAGGAATGAAGTTGGTCGGTTAAGGCCGACTGGTAGGGTAGGTCGGCTAGGCCCGATAGACGAAATAAGTCGGCTAGGGCCGACGGGTGAGGTAGGTCGGCTAAGGCCGATGGCGAAGTAGGTTGGCTAGGGCCGACGACGAAGTTGGTTGGCTAGGGCCGACGATAAAGTAGGTCGGCTAGGGCCGACGACAAGATAGGTCGGCTAGGGCCGACATATGAGGGTGGTTACCGAAGTATTTTTCGTTTCCTTTTGCCACTTCCTTTTTCGGTCAATGAAAGAATGGTTTGCGTATCCTTCGCGCTCATTTTTATTTTGAGACGCTCAATTTTGTCGCACAAGTTCTTCGAGCGATTAACTTCGTTGGGGAGCAATCGGCGAACAATCGGTTTTCGTGCTTTTTGCTGTCCTGCCAGCGCCCTACCGTTCTGCAGGCAAACCAGTTTTTATTTCACCGAAATTGATGATACGGCACTGTGGGGAACACAAAGCTGTTCTGGTGCTTTCCGGAAGGTTTTTAGGGTAGTTGTTATTTTCCCATGCGGGTCATTTTGACGTACGGTGCACGCACCCGTTTACCATTGAAGGATATTACTTTCGTAGGACGATCTCCTGAACCTGCTAGTCTCCGTAATGTCAGTGGGCGATTCTCTGCGTTTAATGATCGCGATCTGGGATCAAGAGAAAATCTTCGCATGCATCTCAGTTTAGGCGATGGGCTCGGCGCGCAATGGGGCGTTGCGTCCATCCTGGGGGGCCACGTGGAGGCATAGGCCAGGTGTTTGAATCTAGGGGCTTCCGGCCTTGGTAGCTATTCCCGGTTCATTTTTGCCTATAAAAAGGGGGAAGAGGGGTCGTGTTAAGTCGTCCTCAAAGTTTCTTTCCCATTAGAGTTTTCAACATGCTCATTTCTCTGCTGTCGCGAGTGGGAGGGTTGAGCTTCCCTTTTGTAAGCCCTTCACCTCCGGACAGCTGGGGCGATGAAGGAGCTGCTGAAGAAAGGCTTGCCCTTAGGGGATGAGGCCCGAAGATCATATGGAGAGCGCACAGGAGGGGTGCAGAGATCACATGGAGAGCGCACATATGTGCTTCCAGTGTGATCTTTGTGGTTCCCCCTTGGAGACGTATGGTAGGAGGTGCACGCAGGCTCCCCATGGTTGAGTGAATTTTGCCTCCTCCCCTGGTTTGGATTCCAGGGCCTGCCGCCTGGGGAATCTTTCACCACATGGGGAGGGGGTGATAGCATGCCGCCCGCCGACACCTTGCCTTGGAGTTTGGGCAAGTTGGGGCAGTACACACTCGGTTTGGGAGAGCGTTCCGATGCCAGGGTCCGTGGGCTTCCTTCCTACTCACCGGGGGGCCTCTCGGTTGGGTGGTTAGGGGTCCGCGGACTTCCTTCCTACTTGCGGGTCGTTTTGATGTACGGCGCATGCACCAGTTTACCATTGGAGAATATTACTTTCGTAGGACGATCTCCTGAACCTGCCAGTCTCCGTAATGTCAGTGGGCGATTCTCTGCGTTTAATGATCGCGATTCGGGATCAAGAGAAAATCTTCGTATGCGTCTCAGTTTAGGCGATGGGCTCGGCGCGCAATGGGGCATTGCGTCCATCCTGGGGGGCCACGTGGAGGCATGGGCTAGATGTTTGAATCTCGGGGCTTCCGGCCTTGGTAGCTGTTCCCAGTTCATTTTTGCCTATAAAAAGGGGGAAGAGGGGTCGTGTTAAGTCGTCCTCAAAGTTTCTTTCCCATTAGAGTTTCCACCATGCTCATTTCTCTGCTGTCGCGAGTGGGAGGGTTGAGCTTCCCTTTTGTAAGCCCTTCACCTCTGGACAGCTGGGGCGATGAAGGAGCTGCTGAAGAAAGGCTTGCCCTTAGGGGATGAGGCCCGGAGATCATATGAAGAGCGCACAGGAGGGGCGCAGAGATCACACGGAGAGCGCACATATGTGCTTCCAGTGTGATCTTTGTGGTTCCCCCTTGGAGACGTATGGTAGGAGGTGCACGCGGGCTCCCCATGGTTTGAGTGAATTTCGCCTCCTCCCCTGGTTTGGATTCTAGGGCTTGCCTGCCTGGGGAATCTTTCACCACATGGGGAGGGGGTGATAGCGTGCCGCCCGCCGACACCTTGCCTTGGAGTTTGGGCAAGTTGGAGCGGTACACACTCGGTTTGGGAGAGCGTTTCGACGCCAGGGTCCGCGGGCTTCCTTCCTACTCGCCGGGGGGCCTCTCGGTTGGGTGGTTAGGGGTGACCTTCCGTCCACCCTTTCCAATCACCCTGATATCTCGGTTGGGTCACCGAGATATCATTATTAACCGAAGCTGGCCGCAACTATTGGTCCATGTCGCCCGCCCATTATCGGTGCGAGTTGACTGTTTGCGGCTTATCTAGCTCGTCGGTCCAGACGCCGGAGCATCACAGTTGCCCAGGTCTGCTTTGGAGCAGTTGCCCGAGTTCTGTACTTTGTCCTTTTATGCATTTCAATGCTCTTGTAACGCCTCTCAGGAACTTGTAATTGTTTTGATGATAATGAAATAAAGAGAGTTCTGTTCTGTTTCTCAATCTCTACTTCTTTCGTGCCAAGTTTGTTGTTGCTGGTCGTGGGGTACAAAGGCGTCCTGCTCGTTCTTAGGCAAGGATCCCGCGCTATCTGAACTAGTCGTGGTTTGCAAGCGGTGGTTTGGAGATTGTTCGGCGGAACACGCTCCTTATCTTGGTCCGAAGCTCGGAGATTTATGTCTCGTCCTTATTGGAGCTCGAATGTTTATGGCTCGGCCTTGCCGAGGTTCGGATAATTTTTACTTGGCCCTGCCAAGGTTCGGAGAGTTTGTTGCTCGGCTCTGCCGAGGTACAGAGATGTTTTACTTGGCCCTGCCAAGGTTCGGAGAGTTTGTGGCTCGGCCCTGTCGAGGTTCGGAGATTTCATTGCTCGGCCCAACCGAGGTTCGGAGAACTTGTTACTTGGCCCTGCCAAGGTTCGGAGAATCTGTTTCTCGGCCCAGCCGAGGTTCGGAGATTTGTCGCTCGGCCTAGCCGAGGTTCGGAGATTCGGGGCTCGGAGGAGTGACTCAGTCGCCACTATGAGCCGTAGTGTTAGGTCCCTGCGGTGCTTGGTGAGGGGCGTCAGGGCGGAACGGGCGGCACATGGTCACGCTCTTCATTTATGACGTTACCCCTCCCGAGGGGACGAATTACTGCCAGGCGCTGGAATTCTTCCCTTTTTGCGTTTCCCAAAAGGGGGCCAGCTTAAAAGAGCTTGGGGAAGTGTCGGGAGCATTCATTACGGGGGGCTGACAGATCGGGAGATACTCTGTTCAGGGGGGTTCCCGAACAGTCCGTCCGTGTTTACCGATCTTACTCGGGATGGGGCACGGCCTTTCGGATTCTATAGGCACTAATTAAAGCGATGATACGTGGTGAGTTCTCATAGGTCGGTGGTTACGGCCCGACTGATCGAAATACTCGCCTGACAAGTATAAATATGACCGAGGGGTGTTGGTCTTAGCCACCCCTCTGATTAAGTCTCGAAATAGTTTTTGCCATGGCCTCTCAAGGAGGAGAGCGATCGTCTGAAGAACTAAGGGCGTCAATCAATGGCATGTTACATCCGACGAGGGGCCACCCCACGATCACCGTCGATGGGCTAGGCCTAGCGTCGACCCTCGCGAGTCACCAGCGGCTCGTGAGGGTTGTTGAGGAATATGTTGACGTTTCTACGAGGGAGGCGGAGGCCCTACGCCGGGTGGCGGACCGGCAGAGGGAAGAAATAGTGTCACTCCGCCAGCAGGTCACCGATCTTACTGAACGCCTGGAGGACCTGCTGGCGTCTGGGAGTGACAGTGAGCCCTAGCTAGGGCTTCTTCTCCTCTTTTCTTTTTCTCTTTTTGTTTCTTCTGTTTCTCTTTTTGTATTTTCTTTTTTAATCAATGAAAAAGGCCTTTTTTGATAACTTCTCATTTTATGAGATTTTAGTTCTAAGAAATGTCACTCGTATATGATTGAATAGTTGGGGAGCCTAGGTGGCTCCACTGGTTCACGCGCTGAGTCACGGCTTTGTTTGAGACAGGCGCTCTGATCGGCAGGTTATAGGGGCATTGCCCAAAGATTTTAGTAGCAAAGGGGGAATTCCCCAGCTTTTCCTGGGGTTCATGGCCGGTCATGTAGGGATTGTTGAACCCTTTAGGGGTTTGCCGGAGGCACATTCTTTGTGTGTGTTGACAGTTTTTGCTCAGTGTGCCTTTTTTCAAACTGGCCGAAGTTCTGGGGACTACTTGGAAGTCCTTCGGCTTTAATCGGGGCCCACGTACTTTGGTTTTCTGCCAGGATTTTAGTTCGAAAAGTTATTGCTCGGCCTAGCCGAGGTTCGGATATTAGTTGCTCGGCCCAGCCGAGGTTCGGAGAATATTTTAACTTAGCCCTGCCAAGGTTCGGAGAAATTGTGGCTCGGCCCTGCCGAGGTTCAGAGATTTTTTACTTGGCCCTACCAAGGTTCGGAGAAATTGTGGCTCGGCCCTGCCGAGGTTCGGAGATTTTTTACTTGGCCCTGCCATGGTTCGGAGAATTTGTTGCTCGGCCCAGCCGAGGTTCGGAGAATTTTTACTTGGCCCTGCCAAGGTTCGAAGAAATTGTGGCTCGGCCCAGCCGAGGTTCGGAGAATTTTTACTTGGCCCTGCCAAGGTTCGGAGAAATTGTGGCTCGGCCCAGCCGAGGTTCGGAGAATTTTTACTTGGCCCTGCCAAGGTTCGGAGAATTTGTTGCTCGGCCCAGCCGAGGTTCGGAGAATTTTTACTTGGCCCTGCCAAGGTTCGGAGAATTTGTTGCTCGGCCCAGCCGAGTTTCGGAGAATTTTTACTTGGCCCTGCCAAGGTTCAGAGAATTTTTACTTGGCCCTGCCAAGGTTCGGAGAATTTGTTGCTCGGCCCAGCCGAGGTTCGGAGAATTTTTTACTTGGCCCTGCCAAGGTTCGGAGAATTTGTGCTGCTCGGTCCGGCCGAGGTTTGGAGATTTTTTACTTGGCCCTGCCAAGGTTCGGAGAATTTGTGCTGCTTGGTCCGGCCGAGGATCGGAGATTTCCTATTCAGATAGGTAGCTCGGTCGTGTCGAGGATTGGTGAGTAGCATCTGTTTCTTTCCGCAATCTTTGGCAATGTAATGCATAATGATTTACGTTGCAAATTACGAAAACACATGTTGACAAGAAGGTATAATGAGGCATATGAAAATGGACTTATAGAGGACATACCCTATTGATAATACTTATGGAGATTGTCCGAGTTCCATGTCCGGAGGATGGATTTTCCGTTTAAACCTTGCAGCTTGTAGGTTCCCGGTCCAATGATCTCTGCTACTTGGTATGGGCCTTCCCAGTTTGGTGCCAGCTTTCCTTGTTCCAGCGGTTTGGAAACAGAGGCCTTCCGGAGAACAAGGTCGCCAGGCATGAAGGCTTTCCCTTTGACTTTGGAGGCATGGTAGCGGGCCACCCTTTGTTGATAAGCAGCCACTCTGATCCGGGCCTTCTCTCTGATCTCCTCTATCAGGTCGAGGTTGGTGCGGAGCTGTTCGTTGCTAGCTTCCTCTGAGTAGCTTTCCACCCGCAATGATGGGAGGCCTATTTCCACAGGGATAACGGCCTCCGTGCCGAAAGCCATCCGGAATGGGGTTTCACCTGTCGGGATTCTCGGGGTGGTGCGGTAGGCCCATAGAACATGATGCAGCTCCTCCTCCACCTGCCTTGGGCTCTGGAAAGGCGAGCTTTGATCCCCTAAAGGAGGGTCCTGTTGGTCACTTCGGCTGCTCCGTTGGCTTGCAGGTGCCCGACCGAGGTGAGGTGGTGACGGATTCCGTGCTCTTCACAGAACTGGCGGAATTTTGAGTTATCGAATTGCTTACCGTTCTCGGTGATTATGGTATGTGGGAGGCCGAATCGGCAGATGATGGATCTCCATACAAAATCTCTGGCCCGTGCTTCGGTTATCTGTGCAACTGCTTCCGTCTCGACCCATTTAGTGAAATAGTTGATGGCGACGAATAGAAATTTTTGCTGCCCCGTGGCAATCGGGAATGGGCCGAGGATGTCCATCCCCCATTTGGCGAAGGGCCAAACGGAGGATATGGGAACTAGGCCGGCGGAGGGGAGCCTTTGGATGCTTGAGTGCCTCTGGCATGGGTCGCAGGCTCGGACTATATCGTCTGCATCCTTTTGCATAGTCGGCCAGTAGTAGCCTTGTTGCAGCACCTTGTGGCATAGGGACCGGCTTCCCAGATGGTTGCCATAAATCCCTTCATGTACTTTGCACAGAGCATAATCTGCTTCGGACGGGCGAAGGCATCTGAGCAGTGGCATGGAGAAGGACCGTTTGTAAAGCTGGTTGTTGATCAACACGTAGTGGGTGGCCTGCAGCTTCAGCTTTCTAGCCTCTCTTCGGTCGGGTGGAAGCGACCCTTCTTTGAGATATTTAAGAATGGGATCAAACCATGATGGTTTAGCTTCAACTTGCATTATTCGGTCGGCTTCCGCGATGCTGGGCTTTTTCAGAGTCTTCAGGTGGAATTTTTGTTCGGCGTCCATTGATTCCACGGTCGCCAATCGGGAGAGTAGGTCGGCACGGGCATTCTCGGATCTGGGAATCTGAATCATCTCAAATTCGGTAAAATAGGGAAGCAGGCTCCGCACCTCTTGAAGATATTGAATCATGTTAGGCTCCCGAGCTTCAAACTCCCCTCGTACATGGCCGGCCATCAGTTGAGAGTCGGTGAAGGCATTAAGCTTTTCCACCTTCAGATTGCGGGCGATTCGGAGGCCGGCTAGCAGGGCTTCGTACTCGGCTTCATTGTTGGAGGCCAGGAAAGAGAACCGGACGCCATATTCAAAGGTTACCCCCTCCGGACTGGTGAGAACCAGGCCCGCACCAGAGCGATGGGCATTAGATGACCCGTCGACATGGAGGAGCCACCGGGCTCCAAATTTTGGTTCTTCGGGGGAGTCTGGGGTAGAACCGTCCTCCGGGATGGTACACTCGAGGAGGAAGTCGGCTAGCACCTGAGCTTTGATGGCTGGGCGAGGCTGAAAGTGTATGTCATGCTCGCTCAACTCGACGGCCCACTTGGTCATTCTTCCCGACGTCTCGGGACGATGGACTACCGCCTTGATGGGTTGGTCGGTCAGGACCGTCACAGAATGTGCTTGGAAGTACGGTCGCAGCTTCCGAACTGAGGTGATTAAAGCCAACACCATCTTCTCAATTCTGCTATATCTTATCTCCGCGTCGCGAAGTAGCCTGCTGACATAGTAGATCGGCTTCTGGACTTTGCCTTCTTCCTTGACCAACACCGAATAGACGGCACCCTTTGAAACAGCCAGGTACAAGAACAGGGTCTCGCCTGGGGCTGGACTGCTGAGGAGTGGGGGCGAGCCGAGGTATTTCTTGAGATCTTGAAATGATTTTTGACATTCAGGAGTCCACTGGAAGTTCTTAGCCGACCAGAGGGTTTTGAAGAAGGGGAGGCATCTCTCGGCCGACCGCGCCACAAAGCGGTTAAGAGCCGCTATCCTCCCAGTTAGGTGCTGGACCTCTTTAATAGATGCCGGGGGCGCCATTTGTTGGAGAGCTTGAATCTTCTGGGGGTTAGCTTCGATACCTCGCTGGGAGACCATGAAGCTGAGAAACTTCCCGGAGTTAACGCCGAAGGTGCATTTGGTCGGATTGAGTCTCATCCCATACTTGCGCAGCGTTGCAAAGCTCTCTGAGAGGTCCTCGACATGCCGTGATGCTTCTTTGCTTTTGACCAGCATGTCGTCCACGTACACCTCCATATTCCGGCCGATTTGCTCCTTGAATACTTTGTTAACCAGCCTCTGGTAGGTTGCACCTGCATTCTTAAGACCAAAAGGCATGACACGGTAACAGTAAGTACCTCGGTCGGTTATGAAGGCGGTCTTTTCTTCATCCTCGGGGGCCATCTGGATCTGATTGTAGCATGAATAGGCGTCCATGAATGACAGCATCTGGTGACCTGAGGTGGCATCCACAAGCTGGTCGATCCAGGGAAGAGGGAAGCTGTCCTTCGGGCAGGCTTTGTTGAGGTCGGTGAAGTCGATTCAAATCCTCCACTTGCCATTCGACTTCTTCACCATGACGACGTTTGATAGCCAGCTCGGATAATTTACCTCCCGGACGAAATTTGCCTTGATGAGTTTGTCTACCTCTTCTTCAATGGCCTTTTGTCGTTCCGGGGCGAAGCTCCTCTTCTTCTGCTTGACGGGCCTGTGCATCTCGTCCACATTGAGACGATGGACGAGAACCTTGGGGCTGATCCCTGGCATGTCGGAGGCGGACCAGGCGAAGATGTCAGCGTTGCTTCGGAGGAACCTGATCAATCTGTGCCGAGGTTCGCCTTTGAGCAGCGACCCGATTTTTATGGTTCGGTCGG
>UESW01003897.1:403700-507302 GCA_900491605.1 Calamus simplicifolius
AACTGTTTCAGGGATTAAAAATATTTGATCAATCAAAATGGATAAAGAAACATGTTTTGAATCAATGTTTTAAAAGAAACTTTCAAATCAAAGCCTGGAGTCGACACCCAAATAGTCAGAAGCCGACCCTAAGGTGTATCAGAAGGTTTCTGGGATTTTGGCATGGTCTGGAGTCGACACCCAAGGTTTCGGAGCCGACTCCAATCTGAGATACAGAGAAGGGCATTCTATTTCAGTTTCTGGAGCCGATACCTAGAATTCGGGAGCCGACATCTAAGATTTCGTGAGCCGACACCTAAGTTTCTGGAGTCGGCTCTAACCTGAGAACAGAGAGCGTATTTTATGGACTTTTCTGGAGCCGACACTTACAGTTTTCGGAGCCGACTCCTGAAAGCGATGAGCCGATACTTACCTTTCTCGGAGCCGACTCCCCAACAACTTTTTCTTTACTATTTTTGAACACTCGACTTGGAGCCGACACTTGAAAAGTTGGAGCCGACTCCAACCTGTCAGGAACAGATTTTTCATCTGTCAGAACGTACTTCAACAGTAAGATTTCTTTTCACCTAACCTCTAACGGCTATTTTCTTTGTGTGTAGAAGAATCCAAACATCTCCAACGGCTATATTTCCCACTAAAACTTGAATTAAGGAAATCTATAAAAAGAGGAAAAATTATCCATTTGAAAGTGTGGAATAGAGAGGAAAAATAGAAAAAGGAAAAGGAAATATTTTGTGAAAAATTCAAAAATTGAGAGAGAAATCAAAAGGAAAGACTCAGAGCTTACATCAACCAATCCAAGAGAGTCCAAAGAGAAATCCAAGGCATTCAAGTTCAAAATCGGAGGATTTTCCAAGTGAAGAAAAAGAAAGCAAAAGCCCTGATTTTTCCAACTTCTCAACTACAATCTTTGTGAAGAATCTGAGCTGAGGCCTGATTCAACATTTCAAAGGAGAAGAGGAAAAGAAGAAAAGCTCAAATCAAATTCGCTTCAAATAGGCTTTTCTTACCCTTGTTTATTTAATTGCATATTTGCTCACTTAAGGAGCTGTCTTATATTGTAAACTCTTTTTCATAGTTGTTGGCTAGTTCAATCAAGGAATTAAATTTGTGGAGGTGGTATACCTCGGTATAAGCTAAGGATAGCTTGTGGTTGGGTTTTGTGCTGGTGAGCCCGGATAACCAGCTGGGTTCATTGTAATCCCAGGGGGCAAACAACAAGTTTTGAGTTGTGAGCTTGTAAAACAACTCTGCTATAATCAAGTAGATTATAGTGTGGACCCAAGTGATACTTGGGAGTGGACGTAGGTGTTGGATACACCGAACCACTATAAAATCCTTGTGTTTGCCGTGTTTTGACTCTCTCGCTCTATCTCTTTATTTGTGCTTAATATTTATCCTACACTTAATCTCATTTATTCCAAAGCACATAGTTTTTAAAAGATTAAATTTTTAAGAACCCAATTCACCCCCCCCTCTTGGGTTGCCATCTGGGTTCCTGAATGTTGCCTTGTGCAAATTCGATCTATCCGGACGTCGGAAACCATGGCTAGATGGTCACATCGATTAGTATAGGAAGCGTTCGTATGCTACCTGCTTAGGTTTAAACCTATGGAGTTACGCACATAGTCGGATGAATTATACGCAGGCATGATCACTGATTTGAGTGGGACTAAATCAGATGGGTCATACGGGGTTCGTTCTGGCTATGTCTAGCTAGCACTAGGCATTAGCGGCAGCGCCTACTTCGAGGATGATTTGAGTTAGTCAGTAACTCAAATAGAAATTTGGAAAATGATATGAATCTGGTATGAAGTTAATTTTAACCATGGAACAATGGTTGGTCTGATAACAGAGTGGTTTGGATCCGGGTTCGAAGTGGTTCGATCCGGATTTCCAATAGAGCCTCTGAAAGTTTATTTATAAATTTTGAATTCATAAATCACTTCGGATTGGAGCTTGGATAGGCCTAATGGGAAGTATGGTTCAAGAGCTATGAGTAGCTTCTTTCGGATTTGAATTTGGACTTCAAACGGAATTAATTGGATCAATTCTGTTAACATTAAGACATTTTAATTGATGAAATCTTACATGTGTTTCCTGAGATTTCATACGTGATCATCCATTAGTTTTAACAGCCAAGCAATGGAGTTATTGATTAACGGGAGGATGCTTAAAGAACCGATCACTCCATATTTCCTCTTAGGCTGGCTTGATTCCAATTAAAGCCATTCCACTTCTTTGGATGCGTTTGAGGGACGCGTTGATGAGGTGGCTGTAGACTTAATGCGGTGAAGGTATTCACGTGATGGCATTTAATTAAAGGGCTCTTACACGCATTTTCAATGCATATTCAATACCGTATTTCATCGGATAAAAACGTTATGGTGTGTATAAAATATGAAACAAAAAGGGGAATAGAGCAGAGAAGAAATTGACAGAGATCTTTCTGTGAAAAGCTGATCGTCTGCAATCATAGAAAGTCAGCAAGAAGTCCAATCAAGAAGAGATTGTCTCTTCTTAGGAGAAGAGTTCTACTTCCAATGTTCTAGGATTCCGCCTCCTGTCTATATACATCAGGTGTGCATGTGATATAGAGGAGCGGCGCATACGGCTCTTGTAAGGCACGAAGAGGAACTTCTCTCTGCAGATCGGATCTGCTACGTTCGTCATCTACCGCTTCCGCATCGAGATGTATTATTTTAAACTTATTTTACATACTCTTAAATTTTAGATCTGCTAATATGCTTTAATTTATATTCAATATGAATATTAAAATTAAATTAAATGCTTTCCACCTTGAGATCCTGTGCATAGAAAAAGCAAGTTTTCCCTTCATACATTATTAAGACATGTTGACATTTCAAATATTATTTCATTGCGAGAAAATTAGTTTATTTTTTTCTCACCTTTACATATAGGTACCTTAAGAAGTTAAAAAATAATGTACGTAATAAGGCAAGGATTGAAGGTTTTATATGCAATGCACACTTGGTCGAAGAAGTTTCAGCTTTTGCCTCACATTACTTTAAGGGTCACGTCCGCACGAGGAGCCGAAATCTTGGTCGTAATGATGACGTATATGTGGATGAAGGAGAACCTAATGACGGTAGAATATCAGTTTTTAAAGGTATTGTAGTTCATTTGGGGGGCAGAAGTCAAGAAATCTTAGCGATATGGAGTATAATGCATACATTATTACATCCTAATGAACTATAGAGAAGTCGATCCATACATTGATAAGTATATACTTCAATGCTTAATTGGAACTTCTAATTTAAATTGCAATATACCACAATATTTAATTGCTAACAAAAGTTGTAATCCTTATCTTCCTATAAGGATGTATTGTGATAGACAACGATAGATGAATCCCGACATCAGTCAACTTTCCATTGGGCAAAAGTTAGAAACGGAGTTCGCTTACTGGTTTTATGAATTTGTGAGTAGTATCACTCAATCAATTTCAATAATGGCTTTTATTTTTCGAATTGGTTGTGAATAGCTTATTAATTTATAGGTAACGGTCCATGGTCCATAACCGACAATATTTTTATTAAATATCTATCGCAATGGCCATTGAAGACCGTAACAACCTCTACTAGCTATTTTGTTAATGGGTACAAATTTAGATTGAACGACTAGCAGCTTCAAGAGGCACGCAGAGTTGGGGCGTGTGTGTTAAAGGAGAAGTGTTGGAGCAAATATGCATGATTATTACGGAAAGTTAGTAGAGGTGGTTGAAGTTGAATATCTCAGTTGGCCTATGAAACGAACCGTATTGTTTCGTTGCGATTGGTTCGATCCGACAGTTCCTGTGGGCAAAAGGGTTCATAACGACTACAATCTAATTGAAGTGAACCATCGACGAAGATTGCAGAAATATGAACCATTCATCCTTGCATCCCAAGCTCAGCAAGTGTTTTACTGGATATCTAAGTTTGCGCAACAACAAGCGAGATTGGTGGGTTGTTTCTAAAATTGTCCCATGTTCAATATTAGAGAGAGTTCATCAAGTCAATCAGCCGAGTGCCCTGCATTTCAAGAGGATGAGATGGAAATGCATGCAATTGAGGATGACACAAGGGCTCCTGAAACATCACTTAGAGATCCAAATGATGATGTCCAAGAAATTGCGAATACAAATGTTCGGTTTCCTTCCGATGATAATGAAACTGAATCGCAGTCTGATAACATCAGATGTTGAACCAACATTTCACGAAATAAATGACACCGATTAAACATAGAGGTTTTTTTAAATTCAATTTATTTTTATAAATGTTATATTTTTACATATTCAATATTAATCGTAATTACATTCATGAATCTTTAGTATTTTCAGTATGACGGGCCGAGGTAAATCTACCGGCGATAGACGGAGTGAGCAGGGACGTAGCCCTGCAGCATCAATCTCATGAGCTTTGGAGATGGAGAGTTCGGATCTCCACACATCGCATAGCCTCCGATCTCTCTAGCCATCGGCGGTGATCCTGCATTAGTATTATCCTCAGCCGATCGGCATATACCTCCGAGAGTTCTTTCATCATCGGCCGCACCGTACTTGGACTGGATGCTCATGGACTGTAAGTATATACTAATTAAATATATGTTTATGTTTTTTAGTCAATTACTTATAAACATGTATTTTTTTAATAGATTTATTGAGCAGCATCATGTATCGAGCCAGATCAGCTCCATATTTCAGAAGCGTGCTGATCCCAGTGGCTACGATTGACGCCATGTATCTGCATCCATAAGGGAGTTTTATTTTTCAGAGTTTCAGGTAAACTTATTAAATATAATTTATCATTGATATAAAATTTCTTAATCTTAATAAATTATGAAACTAACTGTTTATTTCAATGCAAAAAAAAATACGTGGGACCCTGCCATCCATGATGCCATTAGGGCAGCATGGGATGCTCTTACGGCACGCCGATACTCCGACATACTTCATCGTTGGAGGGCATCGGGTGAGCGTCCTGCGCAGGTGCGAAGGGTATTTGGCATGAGTGGCAACAGATATAGCAGTCTGATGGCTGGTGCAGGAGGTCCGCGTTAGCCAGCACGAACCGCTGATCCGAGAGGGGCGGTCCTGGCACGGGTCTCTTCCGCCACACTGCGGGGTCCATTTCAATTCAGGAGCACAGACGCCGTATGGTAAGAAAACATAAATAATTTAATTATTAATTTAGTTATTTACAAATACTTACAATTATATCATTTTTTCTGTTGTTGTAGTCTGAGCAGGAGGGCGGAGATCCTGGTGAGTTTTGTCTATTTAGGGCGACACACACCAGGAGGGATGGTTCCTGGGTCGATACACGATCATGGGAGGTTGTGGTAAGAAATTAGCTTTATATTGTATATGTTTAATTTCTAAAATTTTATTTAGAGAAATTTATTGATTATTGTTGATTTTATAATTCAAATGCACGAGTCGAGGAGCTTCAGTCCCAGGCATCGCATGTCGACTCCACTGATGGGGGATCGCCCGTCAAACTCTCAGCAGAGGAGAGTCGACGTGTGTTTTTGGAGGCTGTTGGTACCCAGCCGCGAGACCGCAGAGTCTATGGTCTGGGCACTAGAGCTTCTGCATATTTTTCCCATCGGGCCTCCAGTTTGTGCTATTCTGGCGATATTCCTGCCGAGCGTTTAGACGACATTCGGAGATCTATTATGGAGGAGGTTCGGCAGGACGTTCGGAGATTCAGTAGGAGTTCGACTAGCGCACAGAAGGCCTTCAGCAGGAGCTCTCTGACATAAGAGAGCAGATGCGTCAGATGCAGGATTTGGTTAGCTGCATGTCACAGGGTTTTCAGCCACCACGTGATCGTGATAGTGCAGATTCTTGATGTATTTTTTTCTTTACTTTTTATGTTTTGTATATGGAAACTTTAAAATTTTAATATGTTAATTATTTTTAAAAATTTAATGATGAATGTTGCGATCAATATTAGTGTTTCGATCAATATTTTTGAAAATTTAACTGTTTTAATTTTTAATATTTATATTTTTTAAAAAAAAATTAATTAGCGATGCATTAGCGACTAAAATTGCATCACTAATATTTCTAAAATATTATTAAATATTGTGATGCAAGGACCTGGCGTCGCAATATTGCGACGCATTGAAATGCTTCGCAATATTGCAACACATTCTATTGCATCGCTGGGCGTCGCTATTTAGCGACGCAATTGCGACAAAATTCATTCTGTGACGAGACTTGCAGCGATGCCATAATTGCGTCACTAAAGCCAGTTTAACGATGCATTAGTGATGCATTTTGGCGTTCCTAAAACTAATTTCTGTTGTAATGGCTGCCAAGGTCATGGATTTCATAACCTACAATCATTGAACTCCACAGCACCACATCTTTCTCATCCATGCCTCAAATACTCTGACAGCGCTATCCAAGTCACCGCATTTCGAATACAAGTCCACAAGAGCAGCACTCAAAAACACTTTGTTCTCAAAACCATTGGTGACCAGGTAACCATGGAGGTAGACAGTTTGATGCTGAAATCCCAACTGAGAACACGTCCCAAGAATCCTTCATCATTGTAACTACATTAGGAACAGATCCATCCAAAAGCATATCTTTGAACACTCTCAAGGACTTATTGGCTAAACCAATATGAGCATAACCACCTATATGGCAGCCCAAGAGACCACATCCTTCTTTGCCATTTGATTGAAGATATCAATCGCCTTATAGAACACTTCATGTACATATCAATCAGTGTAGTGGAAACAGCCAACTCTAATTCCAATCCCACATCATTCATCTTCCTGTAAACATTCAAAGCTTCAATAGGTCTCCCATTTTGGGCATAACAAGCCACCATAAAACTCCAAGTTACCACATCTCTTCGAGGCAACACCTCAAACAACCTGAAAGTTTGAAGTACAACATCCGCCTCATTCTCTCTCTCTCTCGTTTGATTCCTCCCCCTCTCTCTCACTCCCTCCCTTCTCTCTCTCTCTCTAGAATGGGAAGGAAGCTCACACGCGGCAAAGATGAGGGGAAGGAAGTGCCCGCGTCTTTTTAGGGGAAGGAACTGCCCGCGTCTTCTTTTAAAGCTGACACAGACGCTTCGCGATACCTCAAATCCAGGGACTCAAAATCCAATCATTACGTGGTAATTGGAAACCCAGCCGACATGCGCAAAAGTGGGAGTCCCAGGCGTCTCGTTCCAGGGATCTCATAATTAAGTCTCCGATTTAAGTAATTAAGTCCCGGGGGTTACATTCTCCCCAATTAATTACCGAGGGTTACATTCTCCCCGTATAAGATTTTGGCTTCGAAATTGATACACTTCCAATAAATATAGAATTCAAATTTTCTATCCCATAATTAACTAAATTTTATTCAAAGGTATCAGTCATCGATACATCATTTATCTATATTAGGATACAAATAATTATGGATATTTCTTTTTCATTTTCTCCTTAAGCTACCAAATAGCCTCCATCTCAGAATGATTACTCCACTGAACCTTGATATAAGGAATGCTACACCATCTCAGAACTTGATCCTTGTGGTCCACGATACTCACAAGATGATCTTCATAGGTCAATTCTTTCTTAAGCTAAATTGGTTCATAACGGGAGCTTAGAATATACATCCTCAATCATAAAGATATGAAACACATTGAACCTCCTCCCCAAAGAGTAATGAAAGCAGTGCTAAGCTATAAGCCGACACCTATATCTTGATCAAAATCTCAAATGGCCCAATGTATTGTGAACTCAATTCACCTCTAAACACAAATCTCATCACATCATTGGTTAGTAAAACTTCCAATTGATCTTCAATCTGAAATTTTAAATCTTTCTGTTTGACATCAACATAACTTTTCTATTAACTTTGAGCTACATGAAGCTGCTCTAATTAACGATATTGTTTCATAGTTGCTAAACCAGCTCAGTATCCAAAATTTCCTTTCTCTCACTTCATCTCAATATAAAGGGAATCTACACCTTATATCATAGACAATTGAAACGAATCCATATGAATATTGGCTTGGTAACCCTTAAAATAAGCAATTTCACTAAGGGTAAGAAGCTATACCAAGCACTTTCTAAATCCATCACACAGGCTTGCGGTATTTCATCTAAAATCTAAATGGTTCCTGTAATTTGTCCATCTATTAGAGGGTGGAAGGCTGGACTGAAATTTAACTTAATTCAATAAGCCTTATGAAGACATCTTCAAATTAGAAGAGTGAGACAAATGGATACAAACTCAATTTATTCAGTTTACTACTAATCCAGAAACAAATATTAACATTTTTATCTCACTAAAATTTTATCCTCGAAATTAAATGTCCACTAATTTTATACCATTATAGATACTACTAGCAAACTTTTATTTCATTCCCAAGTACCCAAATAATGTGTCCAACTTCAACAATTAATTTGATCTTTCTACCAAATAAAATTGAATTCCTTAAGAAGTATTTCCTTCCTGCCATCTTTTTTTTTATATACCTTAACTTCTCACAATACAATCATCATAAATATCATAGAGTCAATCATATATATTATGTCATCCATTCTTAAGGTTAATAACCTATATCAGTTACTCTTAATTCCTTGATAAGACGGTTCCAAGTTCTTTGAATTAAATATAAATAGTTTTCTTTCAATGCTCTCTCAACTTATAAATAGTTGAATGTGCCATTAATTATTACGACACTTATTTCAATCATCATAACATATTTGGTTTCACTCTTGAATACTTCAAGCTAACATCAACGAACATTATGCCAATCATTTAGGACATTTTTATAATTATCATAATTAAATAATTTATTTTCTTTGAATAATTGTGCCATCATTAATTACCAGTATAATTATTTTATCTCCTTCATATTTATCATTAATTACCACCACAACCAATCAATTTCTCTTGAATAGGTCAGTATATCCTCAATATTGCAATTTAAATGATTCAAATCCTTGAATCAAATATTTTATTACCAATGGCTATCAAAATCACCTAAAAATTATGTTGGTTTTTATAGATTATGCAATGTCTCATGCCATATCATGGCCAACTAATTTAAACCCTTTGAATATCTCAAAGTGACCTCACTGATCTAGCTCAGATGGATACATGACTTCTAAGGTCAATAAAGATTGAAAATGTACTTACCATCCAAAAGACATAATTAAAATTATAGTAATCTCTCTATGACTTGAAAGTGATAATAGATATATTCGTAACCATAATCCATAATTAGTAATAATCAAAATAGAATCATCTCCCTCCTATTTCCTAGAAAAGATTAATGCCACTTATGGCTGATTGATAATTTATCCATCCTGAAGAAAGATATCTACATAAGAACTATGAAGAAAGGTACAATAAGTATACACGATAAATTAATAGATAGATATTCTCATGAAATTCTTTATCAGTAAAATTTATCTTATTCTTATTACTGCTAAAATCTTTCACTTTCTACCATCAAAATATTTAATTATTTATAGCCAAAATCAGTTCTAAAGATTAATAGAGTCTACTACTCTCAAAATCTTAAACAAAGATTATCTCAGAATTTAAAATTTTATATTCTTCCTAAATAGTCCATCATGATATAATATGCAGTCAGCTAATTCATTAACATCAGCATCAACCATTTTTATATCTAGCAAAGTAACGATCAGTCTTGAACAAGCAATATCCACAATAAAAGTTCTCTTAGTAAAATTCACTATATATACTTATCCATCCAGACTCAAATTTAATTTTTTTTAAAGTACTTAATTGTAATTGATCAAAAATAGGTAGTTAACTGCTTCATTACTAAAATATCATCAATATTAATCATCTCTATAACCGGCATATTAGCTCATAATCTTAATTTACAATATCAACAATGTAAGTTCTATAAATAAAAAATCATTATATACATCCACATTCAAATTCAAATTTAATAACTCCAAATCCAAATATCTAACTCAATTACAATATGGATATAATGATGTTATCTTAGTCATATTAGTCCTCAATTGCAATTTTTAACTACTATTATATTCCATATATTCATCTATCTTTTATTGCATATCCAATTAAAATTTTATCTACCCATATTATTTAAAGATCTGAAACTGCTACGAGTCATTTCCAACAAGTTTGAGGGAGATAAAACCTCTAGAAGCCCCTTGGCCTCCCCACTGGTCAAGGTCACCAGCTTGGGAGTCCCACACTATATCATTAGCTTCAGGTATGATGGTTCATTCTTAATTCCTATCAAATTTATATTTCAATTAATATCTTGATAAACTTTAAATTTCAGGCTTTCAAAGCATAATTCCTAAAATTCCTTTAAAGCTATAATTGTCTCAATGTCATCCTAGTATTTTGCCTATAGTGTCATCATGTATGCGTCCCTAAGGTCATAACCTAGGCTCTGATACCATAAAAGCTGACACGCCCCAGATCCAAAATTTTGAGCTAGGATGACAACCAACTGCATGTCTGACATGCAAGGCGTCCCGAATCATGACACTTCAATCAATAAAGGTAATATCAATAGATAATTCAAGTCCATAATATTAATACAAACCATAACTGTAAGGTTTTGGGCTACAAGCCCTACAAACAAACACCACTGGGATACATCAACATAATGGTTCTAATTTATTTTAATAGAAGCTCCATCAACCCCATAATTCTTCTTCAATCATGTGGCTCTGAAAAATATTATGAGATTTACATGAGCTCACACTCAATAAGTAAGCCTATTATAATATAATATAATCATTTATCATTTCAAGATATTATCAAATCATATTTACATGTAAAAAGCTTCATCATTTCAAGATATTATCAAATCATAATTTACATGTAAAAAGCTTCATCATTTCAAGATATTATCAAATCATATTTACATATAAAAAGCTTCATCATTTCAAGATATTATCAAATCATATTTACATATAAAAAGCTTCCATTTTCAAATACATTTATCATGTTATCAGAACATGCATATCATCAGCTCAAATAATTTTGGAAGCTTAATTATACAATAAATGCCAAAATATGCAATGTAACAAACCCACTGTATTTATATAATCACCGTTTTCTTATGTGTCCCATGGCCCTACAACACCCAACTGGTACATCACTCTTAAATATCTCCTAAGAGGAAGGGTCCTGGTACTAGCGTTATGCCATATCATAATCAAACAGAACACATCCTACAGATGTGTTCCATATCTTCCCTATGGAGGTGGGTCCCGTATTATAATCAATCAGAACACACCCTACAGATGTGTGTCCTCCACATATCTTCCCCTATGAAGGTGGGTCACGTATCACTTGGCATTTCACATCATTTCACATCATATGAGAACCGCGGTATAATTCAATATCATTATCATATTTGCATGTTACACATCATGCATCATCATAAACATAAGCTTCTCACATCACATATACAGTGGTTTGTATTCATAGCATAAAAATACATCAACAGTATCGGTATATTTTGCAAAGCCAAAATAACCACATCCTTCAATTTTTGCATATTTATAATCACTACTTTGCAAAATATTAGCAATCACATATAATTATCTCAATAGTACCAACATATTTTGCAAGGTCAAAGTAATTATATTTTTGCATATACACATATAAGCCATTTCTTACAAAATATTACCAGCTATAATAGTCATAGCAAATACTCAATTATAAATTCATAGTACTGTTTATTAATTCAAATAGTCAATATAAATGAAACTCCATTTTTCTCATTCAATAAATATGCATACAGCTATAAATCCAACGATTTATAAATTAAATAATTTATGAAATCATGATAATTGGCTTACTTACCTCAGTATGCAAATCCCAAACAATAAACCAGCTATTTGACATCTGGGTACCTATAGGTTTTGGTATACGTTCGATGAGCATCATGGCATCATGCAATTCCCCAGCACGCCTAAGACGATCAACCATGATAAATAATGTTCTGAATCAGGAAACACCCCATAAACATCGTACATGCTATCAAAAATCCTTCTCCCCTCCTCAACTAATCCAGCATGGCTGCAAGCAAACAAGATAGATAAATACACCGGTATGAATGATGATTCAATCATATGTTCAAATGTAGCAATGGCTCTACTGCCAAGGTCATAGATTTCATAACCTGCAATCATTGAACTCCATAGCACTACATCTTTCTCATCCATGCCTCAAACACTCTGACAGCACTATCCAAGTCACCGCATTTTGAATATAAGTCCACAAGAGCAGCACTCAAAAACACTTTGTTCTCAAAACCATTGGTGACCAGGTAACCATAGAGGCAGATAGTTTGATGCTGAAATCCCAACTGAGAACACCTCCCGAGAATCCTTCATCATTGTAACTGCATTAGGAACAGATCCATCCAAAAGCATATCTTTGAACACTCTCAAGGACTCATTGGCCAAACCAATATAAGCATAACCACCTATGATGCAGCCTAGGAGACCACATCCTTCTTTGCCATTTGATTGAAGATATCCATCGCCTTATAGAACACTTCATGTATATATCAATCAGTGTAGTGGAAATAGCCAACTCTGATTCCAATCCCACATCATTCATCTTCATGTAAACATTCAAAGCTTCCATTTTGGACATAACAAGCCACCATAAAACTCCAAGTTACCACATCTCTTCGAGGCAACACCTCAAACAACCTAGAAGTCCAAAGTACAACATCCGCCTCATTCTCTCTCTCATCTGATTCCTTCCCCTCTCTCTCTCTCACTCCCTCCCTTCCTCTCTCTCTCTGGAATGGAAAGAAAGCTCACACACGGCAAAGATGAGGGGAAGGAAGTGCTTGCGTCTTCTTTTAAAGCCGACGCAGATGCTTCGCGATACCTCAGATCCAGGGACTCGAAATTAATCTAATCGTTATGTGGTAATTAGAAACCCAGCCAACACAAGCAAACGTGGAAGTCCCAGGTATCACTAGTTCCAGGATCTCATAATTAAGTCTCGCGATCTAAGTAATTAAGTCCCAGGGTTACATTCTTTCCAATTAATTACGAGGTTACGTAGCTCCTCCTTTTGGGGGTGTTGAGGCTTAAAAGAGGGGTTCGAGGTGTTTTAAATCACCTTGGCCATCTGCATAACGGTCTCCTCCTTCGGCTTGCACGGCAGTATAACGGTCACATTTTGCCTTTCCTAGTTGAGCCGGATCGGTCAAATGGACCAGGTCTGGTTCAACTAGGTTAGGTCTTACAGCTTCAAATTTAACCTGATCAATGTCAGTTTTATAATGAGAATTATGTTACATAACCCAACAACTAGTTTTGAAATAATTTCCCATTACAATGGTCAAGAATTTTCATTGCGACAGTCATTGTCCAATCTCTATCTTACCATTTTCGATTAAGTACTAAGATATGAGTACTTATACAAGACAATAATTTTCTAAGTTGTTATGAATAATATCAGAGCGAACCAATTTATAATCCATATAGGCTAAGAAATGCTACAAATGGGCTCTATATGTGTTTGTTAATGGATATGAATATGGATTTGAACATAAACCCCTAGCTTGCAAGGACGTCGGGGCTTAAACGGAAGAAGTTTATCATAGCACATGCCAGTAAATGTTTAGTTTCACATTGATTATATAATATAAAGGTTTTAGATACTTATATAATATCAAAAAGTCTAAATAATAATATTTTAGCTTTTTTTTTTGAATAAAAACCTAAGTTAAAACCTTATGTTAATTAGATGTGGTGGCAAACGAGTTTCTGAGCCATTGTCATATCGCATTTCTCCTGCCTAGACATTGAAACGTCTCTCATATTGCAGTTACTGTGCTTGTTGGCTCAAAGGAGAAGGGCAAGAAGAAAATATAGTAGATAGGCAATCTAAATTTTAGGTAAAATATATATTACTATCTTATGATAGATTTAAGTACTACGAAGCTACATGCATATAAATTAAAATATTAGACTTAACTATTATGCATTTTAAATACTATCAAATCACACCTATATGATTTGATATGCTATACTTAAGTATCATATATTTTAAATACTATCAAATTACATTTATATAAAATTTTGAGCATATTTAGTAAAGTTTAAATTAGTTTAAACCATATGAATAATTAAATATAATATTTAAATCATATGAATAACTCGTCAAGGTCGGTCCCAAGTTCGAATAAAGAAGGACGGTTGTGTTAGATAGCTGACAACGTGTAAAAGTTCGTCATATCCCTTAAGCCATGAATCTACTAAATCAAACTGTGCAAAGGGATAGGACATCTTCGTTAAGAGATGCATTGCATTTGTCTCCAGATGTTTTAAAAAATGGCAAGGGCACCACATCGGCATCCAGATGCAGTGAAAAGTGAGCAAGGTTTCCTGCACTATGGACGAATATGGGTAAAAAAGTTAGTCCATGATAGTCAGCTTAGAGTAGCAACTTGGAATATAGAAACACTAACAGGTAAAACTATGAAGATAGTGAATACTATGATTAAGAAAAAATAAATATAATATGTTTGCAAGAGACAAATGGATAGGCGAAAGATCTAGAAATAGAGAATATAGGATATAAATTATATTATACTAAAAAACATAAAAATAGAAATAGTAGGAATAATTGTAGATAAGATTTTTAAGGATATGTTGTTAAGGTAACTAGGAAAGAAGATTAATTATACCACTAAAACTTATAATTAAAAGTAATATAATTAACATAATTAGTGCATATACACCATAAGTAGGATTAGACCAACAAATTAAGATAATTTTAGGAAGATATAGATAAAGTAATGTAAGAAATATCACAAGGAGAAAAGATATATTTGGAAGAAGATTTTAATGGACATATAGGTAAACAGATGGATGTACGTATAAAATGATACATAGAGGATATAAATTTGGAGATAGAAATGAAGCCGCTATGAGCTTATTAGATTTTATAGTGGTGTATGATCTAACAATAGCATACACTTGTTTTAAAAAGAGATATGAACATTTAGTAGCATTTAAAAGTAGATTTAATAAAAGTCAAATAGACTTTTTCTTAACTAGAAAGAGAGATAAAATAACATGTAAAAACTGTAAAGTTATTCCAAAAAAAAGTTTAAGTTCACAAATAGGATAATGGTAGCAGACATATGGATAAAAATAAAATCTAAAGTGAAATGTAAAACTATTAATCCAAAAATTAAATGATAAAATTTAAAAGAAGAAAAACTAGAATATTTAAAAAAATTAGTAAGAGAAATGACTGAATATAAATAGTGATCCCAATTTAATGTGAAAAAACAACTAAATGCATAAAAATATAGCAAAAGAATTTCTAGGAGAATAAAAAGAGGATTCCTAGGAAAGAAAATTTGATGATGGAACGAGAAAGTTCAAGTTGACATCAAGCTTAAAAAGATAAACTATAAATTTGACAAGAGGATAGAGATGAAAAAAGTCTTAAAAAGTATAGAGATACAAAGAAAGAAGCTAAAAAAGTGGTAAGTAATGTCAAACTTAAAGCCTATGATGATTTATATAATAGACTAGATATGAAAGAAGGTAAAAAGACTATATATAAACTAGCAAAACTAAGAGAAAAAAAATAAAAGATATTGACTATATTAAATGTATTAAGGATGAAGATGAAAGAGTCTTAGTAAAAAAAGAAGAGATAAAAGAATGATGAAAAAGTTGTTTTAAAAAATTATTAAATAAAAATAATTTAGTAAATTTAAGGATAGAAGGATATGACAACCTAAGAGTAACGAATGAATATAATTTTTTTTATAGATTTAGCATGCTTGAGGTTAAAAGGGCTTTGAGTAAAATAAAAAATGCAAAGGCATTAGGACCAGATGCAATCCCTATTGAGGTCTGAAAAGGCTTAGAAGAAATTGAAGTCATATGGTTAACCAATTTATTTAACAAGATTATAGCAACTAAAAGAATTTCGAATGATTGAAGAAAAAGTATATTAATAATATAAAAAATAAAGAAGATATTTACAACTATGCAAATTATAGAGGAATTAAGCTAATAAGTCATACAATGAAATTATGGGAGAGAGTAATAGAAAATTGAATAAGAGCTAAAACTTCAGTGTCAAATAATCAATTTGAATTTATGCCTGAAAGATTGACTATGAAAGCTATTCTTTATTAAGAAGATTGATGGAAAGATATAGGAAAAAAAAAAGATATTCATATGGTCTTTACTGATTTAGAAAAGCATATGATAGAGTATCAAAAAAGTAATATCATGGGTTTCAGAGAAAAAAAAGTTACCAAAAGATATATAGAATTAATAAAAGATATATATGATAGAATAATAAATATGTTAAAACAATAATAGAAGAAACTAGTGACTTTTTAATTACTTTAGTTTACATCAAGGATTTGCCTTAAGTTCTTATCTTTTTGTATTAATTATGGATGAACTAACCAAACATATTCAAAATGATATCTATGGTGTATATTATTTATAGATGATATAGTGTTGATTGATGAAATTAAATCTAGAGTAAATGCTAAGCTATAGATTTAAAGAGAGGCTTTAGAATTTAAAGGTTTTAAGATTAGTGAACTAAAACTGAATACATGAAATGTAATTTTAGTGGAAGTAGAAATACAAATAAAAAATAGTGAAGATTGCAAGCCAAGAGATATCAAATAGTAAAAATTTTAGGTATTTAAAATCGATTATCCAGTAAGAAGATGAAATAGGTAAAGATGTGAATCATATAGTTAAAGCTGAATGAATTAAATGGAGAAGTGCTTTGGGAGTATTATATGATCGATGCATCCATTAAAATTAAAAAAAAATCTATAAAACTGCTATTAGGCCAACTATGCTATATGAAACAGAGTGTTAGGCAATATTGAAACAACATGTGAATAAATTAAGTGTAAAAAAATGCATATATTAAGATAGATATGTGGTAAAACTTTAAACGATAGAATTAGAAATAAACATATAAGAGAATGATAAAAGTAGCCCCAATTGAAGATAGAATGAGAGAAAATCGATTGCGGTGATTTGGACATATACAACGTAGAACTTTAGATGCTCCAGTTAGAAAGAGTGATATTTTAACAATCTATGGTAAGATAGAGGTAGAGTTAGACCTAAACTAACATGGATAGAATAAAAAAAATATAACTATTTATAATTTAAATGTTGATTTGGTCCTGAATAAAGCAGAGTGAAGGAAATAGATTCATGTAGCTGACCCTATGTAGTTGAAAAAATGCTGAGATGAGTTGAGTTGAGTTGAATTCATATCATATGAATATAATTTGATAGTATTTAAAATCAAAGATTCTTTTTCTTCAGGGATTATAGTCAAAGGGCTTTTAATTTTTGATCATCTCATCTACCACCTCTTTAGGTGGTGGCATCATTAGCATTAGTGAATGCAATGGTAGAATTAGTTTAGTATCCATGGTAGAGAAAAATGAGGAAAACAAAAGGTAATGCTTTGCATATTTTTATCGAGATGAACTTTGAAGAAAAAAATCAAATAAAAGTGAGAGTGCCAATCATCCATAATATTAATTTATCATTCTATTTGAAATGATAATAATATGATTGAAACCAGAATCTTCACTTTCATTCTTATTAGGTCCGTGAATCAAAAAACACATCCTTTTATGTTGTTAAGATCATGAGTAACATCTTTGTAATGAAAGGGATTTTTTTTTTTTTCTCCTGACCTTTTTTTTTTTTTTTTGGTTGCGGCACCTTCACGAGCAACGTGCTCCACCATCCTCAATTAAGGTGATGAAGAAAGGCTTCACGCAACTGACAAGAAGTCAAGAAAAAGGTGAATTCCTCATCTCATTGCACCAATCTGCCAACCCCACCCGGATATCCAAGGGACCTTAGCGCGACGTGCGTCGGTCCCTTCAGGACTCTTTACGGTGCAAGCGTTAGGATTAGGAGCAGCCGCACCCGTCTGGTGCGACGTTTCGCTGCCACCAAACACCGGTACATCGGCCAATAGCATTTAATGGCCTGAGCCGGGACGGTTGAGTAGCCTTCAATAATGCGGCCCTTCTTCTAGGTGGCGAATGGAGACCCATGTGCCACATAACCTCTCAGGCACGGGTACTCCGATACCTGGGCCCTCGCCACCTTCCCTCTATAAATATCCACCCTCTTTTCTTCCGTTTGCTTATGCGAGCGAGTGTGCGTCCTTCTTTTGTCCACTATTTCTTCTTTGGCCGCCCATCCGCATGGCCATGGATCGTTCTCTGCTTCTCCTCTTCTTCCTCTTGGTAAGCTATACCGAAATCATATCCTCCCTTGTAAATTCTATCTATCTATATCCTTCTGACAAAGAAACTATGTTCCCTTCCAGTTAGCAGCAGTAGTGGGCCATGCAGCCTTATCTCCCAGCTCTACTGGCACTCAGTTCTCCCCAACACTCCCATGCCAAAAGCCATCAGCGAACGCCTAAGCCCTGGTCTCTCTCTCTCTCTCTCTCTCTAACAGCTGTTGCTTTTTTTATGTAATACTAACTGCTCTACTCCTTTCAAATTATAGATATATTTAACGACAAGAAGGCAGGAACCTCCGTCAGCGTAGGGAAGAGAGGTGTCAACGTGAGCACAGGGAAGGGAAAGACCGGCGGCACAACGGTTGGCGTTGGCCATGGCGGCGTCCGAGTCAACGTCGGAAAGGGAAAACCGGCGACTGTCAACGTGAAGCCTGGATACGTCTCGCCCTTTTTATACCGCTATAACGCCACGGACACCCAACTCCATGACGACCCCAACGTCGCCTTTTCTTCCTGGAGAAGGACCTCCGCGCCGGCGCCAAGATGAACCTCCACTTCACTGAAACCACCTCCAGCGCCACCTTCCTGCCCCGCAAAGAGGCCGATTCCATCCCGTTCTCTTCATCCAAGCTCCCAGCGATCCTCGATCAATTTTCGATTGAACCGAACTCCATAGAAGCCGGGGCAGTGAAGAAGACACTTAAAGAGTGCGAGGAGCCGGCGGTGGGCGGCGAGAGGAAGCTCTGTGCGACCTCGCTGGAGTCCATGATGGACTTCAGCACGTCGAGCCTTGGAACACATGACGTTAAGGCCATTTCGACTACGGTGGCGAAGGAGGGGACGCCGGCGCAGAAGTACACGATAACAGCGTCCGCTCTGCGGAAGTTGTCGGGGAATAAACGGGTGGCGTGCCACCCGGAGGCTTATCCGTACGCCGTGTTCTACTGCCATGCGACGACGACGACGAGGGCATACACGATGGAGATGGTGGGGGAGGACGGGACGAAAGTGGACGCAGTGGCGGTGTGCCACACGGACACAAAGTCGTGGAACCCTGAGCACCTGGCGTTCAAGGTGCTTAAGGTGAAGCCCGGGACTGTGCCCGTCTGCCACTTCTTGCCACAGGACCATGTGGTGTGGAGTCGCAGCAGTTAAGAGAAGCGACAGCTTCAGTCTCCAGTGCAGCTCTGAATGGCTTCATGTGCTTCTTTATTGTTAATGTGAGGGCGCCGTGGCATCTTTTAGTCTACATGTTGGCTTTTATTTTTACGTTTCTGTGGCGTACGTGACTTGCCCGGTGGCGGAGTGTATGAAAGGGCAGGCTTTGTCATTAGCCGCTGCGGGTGGCACATGATGGTGATGATAATAATAATAATAGTAATAGTAAGAGTAATAATAAGAGCAGCGGTTGGAGGTTTTACGATCATGCATAAATGCGCTTGCCATTGCTTAAAGTTGAGGCGACAGTTATCCTCATTCTCTTCGGACAGGATTGGGTCCATTTATATAACGATCCAAAACTTCATAGGTACAGTGGATATGTTTAAAAAAATAATAATAAAAATATGATTGAGATGAAGAAAAAAAAATATAAGAATGTAAAATAGTATGTAATATGGTACGAGCTGTCTAACTTACTTAATATTAATATATATCATATTAGAAGATGATATAATATAAACGATTATGTCATATATATATATATATATATATATATATATATTAAAAAAAAAAAATATGAAAAGATATAAGTAGCATATGATATGATATAAGCAAACTAACACTACAAGAAAATACTGAAATAGCGACGAAATTTAGCGACGCAATTATGCATCGCTATATTGCGACCATTTTGCGATGCCTCCGTGACAATAAAACATTGCGATGCAATTAGCGACGCATTAGACTCAATAAATAAAAAATTAAAAAAAATTAATTTTTTTATTTAGCGACGCAAATAATGTATCGCAATATTTTTAAATTAATTTTTTATAAAATATAAATATAAAAAAAAATATTGCGACGCAACTCAGGCATCGCAATGTTCTAAAAAAATTAATTATGTTAAATAGTGACGTATTAGCGACGCAATAAATCAGAAAATTAGTAAATTTATTTTTAATTTAGTGACACACCAATTGCATCGTAAATAATTTAAATAAAATTAATTTTTATAAAATATAAATATGAGAAAAAAAATATTACAACGCAACTCAGTGCATCAAAAAATTAAATATGTTAAATAGCGACGCATTAGCGATGCAATAAACCAAAAAATTAAAAAAATTATTTTTAATTTAGCGACGCACTAACTGCATCATAATTATTTTAAATAAAATTAAATTTTTAAAATATAATTACGAAATAAAAAAATTACGTCGCAACCCTTTGCATCGCAATGTTTTTAAAAAATTAATTATATTAAATAGCGACGCATTAGCGACGCAATAAACTAAAAATTAGAAAAATTAATTTTAATTTAGCGATGCACTAAATGCATCGCAATATTTTAAATAAAATTAAATTTTATAAAATATAATTATGAAATTAAAAAATTGCAATGCAACCCTATGCGTCGTAATGTTTTTAAAAAAATTAATTATTTTAAATAGCGATGCATTAGCGACACAATAAACCAGAAAATTATAAAAATTATTTTTAATTTAGCGACGCACTAATTGCATCACAATTATTTTAAATAAAATTAATTTTTATAAAATATAATTATGAAATAAAAAAATTGCGATGCAAACCTATGCGTCGCAATGTTTTTTAAAAAATTAATTATGTTAAATAGCGACGCAATAAAATAGTAAATTAATAAAAATAATTTTTTATTTAGCGACGCAAGTATTGCATCACAATATTTTTTTTAAAAAAAATTTTTAAAAATATTAAAAAGAATTATGAAATAAAAATATTACGACACACATCTGTGCATCGCAATATTTTTCAAAATATTGTTTAAGAAAATCTGAATATTCTTTTTAATATATATATATATGTGTGTGTGTTAAACTCTAATCATATGAGAACTGGAGCGAGATAAGATACAAGAAGAACAAAAGTTAAATGACTAGCATCTAAAGAAAGACTTCATCCAAACAGATAAACAGGGGACAAAAAGAACAAAGAAACGATCCAAAATGGGGGGTAAAAAAAGCCCTAGAAAGGTAGACAACAAACCTTTAGAAACCGATGCAGATAGATCGCAACCGTTGGATCGTCGCAACCATCGCATCATCACCGATGGGATTGATCATGGCTTCGATCGATCGTAACCGTCGGATCATCGCCGATCGGATCGATCGCAACGGTCCGAGATCGTCGTAGCCGACCGGGATCGATCATGGCTTCGATCGATCGCAACCATCGGATCATCGCCGATCGGATCGATCGCGACGGTCTGAGATCAGTCATCGCTGACCAGGATCGATCATGGCTTTGATCGATCGCAACCGTCGGATCGTTGCCAATCAGATCGATCGATGGTCGAGATCGTCGTCGCCGACCGGGATCGATCATGGCTTCGATCGATCGCAACCATCGGATCGTCGCCGATCGGATCGATCGCAACGGTCCAAGATCCGTCGTCGCCGACCGGGATCGATCATGGCTTCGATCGATCGCAACCGTCGGATCATGCCGATCGGATCGATCGTGACGGTCGAGATCCGTCGTCGCCGACTGAGATGATCATGGTTTCGATCGATCGTCGGATCGTTGCCGATCGGATCGATCGCAACGGTCTGAGATCGGTAGTCGCCGACCGGGATTGATCATGGCTTCGATCGATCGCAATTGTTGGATCATCGCCAATCGGATCGATCGCAATGGTCTGAGATCGATCGTCGATCATGGCTTCGATCGATCGCGACGGTCCGAGATCCGTCGTCACCGACGGGATCGATCATGGCTTTGATCGATCGTAACCGTCGGATCATCGCCGATCGGATCGATCGCGATGGTCCGAGATCGGTCGTCGCCAACCGGGATCGATCATAGCTTCGATCGATCGCAACGTCGGATCGTCGCGATCGGATCGATCGCAATGGTCCGAGATCGGTCGTTCCCGATCGGGATCTATCATGGCTTCGATCGATCGCAACCATCGGATCGTCGCCGACCGGGATCGATCATGGCTTCGATCAATCGCAACCGTCCGATCGTCGCCGACTGGGATCGATCATGGCTTCGATCGTTCGCAACCATCGGATCATCACTGATCGAATTGATCGTGACGGTCGAGATCGGTCGTTGCCGACAGGGACCGATCATGGCTTCGATCGATCGCAACCATCGGATCGTCGCCGATCGGATCTATCGTAACGGTCCAAGATCGGTCTTCGCCGATCGGGATCGATCATGGCTTCGATCGATCGCAACATCGGATCATCGCCGATCGGATCGATCGCGATGGTCCGAGATCGGTCGTCACCGACCGGGATCGATCATGGCTTCGATCGATCGCAACCGTCGGATCGTCGCCGATCGGATCGATCGTGACGGTCCGAGATCCGTCGTCGCCGACCGGGATCGATCATGGCTTCGTTCGATCACAACCATCGGATCGTCGCCGATGGGATCAATCGCGATGATCCGAGATCAGTCATCACCGACCGGGATCGATCGATCGACCATCGGATCGTCGTCGATCGGATCGATCACGACGGTCCGAGATCCGTCGTTGCCGACTAGGATCGATCATGGCTTCAATCGATCACAACATCGGATCGTTGCCGATCTGATCGATGCGACGGTCCGAGATCGGTCGTCGCCGATCGGGATCGATCATGGCTTTGATCAATCGCAACCGTTGGATCATCGCCGATCTGATCGCAACGGTCCGAGATCAGTCATCGCCGACCAGGATCGATCATGGCTTCGATTGATCGCAACCGTCGGATCATCGCCGATCGGATCGATCGCGATGGTCCGAGATCGAGCATCGCCGACCGGGATCGTTCATGGCTTCGATCGATTGCAACCATCGGATCGTCGCCAATCGGATCGATCGCGACAGTCCGAGATCTGTCGTCGGTGATCGGGATCGATCATGGCTTCGATCGATCGCAACCGTCGGATCGTCGCCGATCGGATCGATCGCAATGGTCCGAGATCCATCATCAGCGATCGGGATCGATCATGGCTTCGATCGATCGCAACCGTCGGATCGTCGCCGATCAGTTCGATCGCGACTGTCCGATCTCGGTCGTCGCCGACCGAGATCGATCATGGATTCGATCTATCGCAACCGTCGAATTTTTGCCGATCGGATCGATCACAATGGTCTGAGATCGGTCGTCGCCGACCGGGATCAATCATGGTTTCGATCGATCGCAACCATCGGATCGTCACCGATCGGATCGATCGCGACGGTCCAGATCTATCGTCGCCGACCGGGATCGATCATGGCTTCGATCGATCGCAATCGTCGGATCGTCGCCGATCGGATCGATCGCGACGGTCCGAGATCGGTCGTCGCCGACCGGGATCGATCATGGCTTCGATCGATCGTAGCCGTCGGATCGTCGCCGATCGGATCGATCGCCACGGTCCGAGATCGATCATCGCAATGATTTTTAGAAAAAAAAATGCTGTAATAAAATTTCAAAATAAATTATTTGCGACGCAATATTTGCGTCGTAATTATTTTAGAAAATATAATTTTTAACAGTTATTATAATTTAAAAATTATTGCGATGCATTAGCGATGCATTTTCCTAAAAATAAAAATAATTTTTCCAGAGAAAATAAGTTTTAATATTGTGACGCAAATATTGCATCGCAATATTAAATTAAAAAATAAAAGTAATAAAAAAATTTAAAAATAAAATATTGCGACGCAATATATGCTTCACAATTATTTTTAGAAAATAAAATTTTTATCAAATATAATAATTTAAAAAATATTGCGACGCATTAGCGACGCAATTTCATAGAAAATAAAAATAGTTTTTCTAGAGAAAATAATTTTTAATATTGCGACGCACATATTGCATTAATATTTTTTAGAAAATAAATGTAATAAAAAATTAAAGAAAAAACATTGCGTCGCAATTATTTTTAAAAAAATATATTTTTATCAGTTATAATTATTAAAAAAATATTGCGATGCATTAGCAATGCAATTTCGTAAAAATAAAAATAGTTTCCCAGAGAAAACAATTGTTAATATTGCGATGCATATTACGTCGCAATTTTTTTAAAAAAATAAAAGTAATAAAAAATTAAAAAAAGCATTGCGACGCAATGTATGCGTCGCAATTATTTTCAAAAAATATATTTTTTATCAGTTATAATTATTAGAAAAATATTGCGATGCATTAGCGATGCAATTTCCTAAAAATAAAATAATTTTCCTACCGGACAATGGTGCCAAATTAGCGACTCATTAGCGACGCAATTAGTTGTGTCGCTAAGTTTTGCATTAAATAATAAAAAGGCCAAATTAGCGATAGATTAGCGATGCGCTGTTGCGTCGCTAATCCATAATAAATTTAAAAAAAAAATACGAGTGATTAGCGACGCAAATTTGCATCGCTAATCACTACTATAAAAGCTGTGTCGAGCCCCCCCCCCCCCCTCGCTCTCTTCTTCTCTTCTTACCCTAACCGCCGTCGTCCGCTCCTCCAGCTCCCCCCATACTCTCCCTGGCGGCAGCTCCCCCCACTCCGGCGGCGTCCCCTCTTGACCAAGGTTAGGCCCCCCGTCGTCCTCTTTTTTTTTAAAAAAAAAAACTTGGTTCCGGCCACGGCCGCTGCCATGGTCGGCCGTGGCCTAGCCACGGTGCCAGGCCACCGAAAAAAAAAATTTAACAGCGTGGCGGGGGTTTTCCCCACCCCCCTTCGTCTTCTCTGGCCACGGCCATGGCCATGGCCGTCTTCTCCGGCAACGCCGCTGCCGTGGCTGGCCGTGGCCTGGCCACGGTGGCCAGGCCACCAAAAAAATTATAACAAGGGGGTTCCCCCCCCTGGTCTTCCACGGCCACGGCCGTGGCCGTCTTCTCCGGCCACGGCTGCTGCCGTGGCCTGGCCACGGTGGCCAAGCCACCAAAAAAAAAATATAACAGGGGGGTTTCCCCCCTTGGTCTTCTCCGCCACGGCCACGGCCGCTGCGTGGCCTGGCCATGGTGGCCAGGCCACCAAAAAAAATTATAACAGGGGGGTTCCCCCCCCCTTGGTCTTCTCGGCCACGGCCATAGCCGTGGCCGTCTTCTCTGGCCACAGCCGCTGCCATGGCCGACCGTGGCCTGGCCACCGTGGCTGGCCGTGGCTGGCCACGGTGGCCAGGCCACCAAAAAAAAAATTATAACAAGGGGGTTCCCCCCCCTTGGTCTTCTCCGGCCATGGTGGCCAGGCCACCAAAAAAAAGTCTAACAAAGGGGGGGCACCCCCCTTTTTTAAATTTTATAAATTTATAAAAAATTATTAAATTTTTTAAAATGTAATAAAAAAGTATATATATATATATATATATATATATATATATTATATTTTAAATATATATATTATATATATATATGGAGAATGATCACTCTAATAAATTAATGAATTTATGTCATTAGTCGTAGCTCTTTGGATAGATGATTTAGCTCATCAATCATGACTCTTTAAATCAACTGATTTAGCTCATAAATCGTAGCTATTTAGGTCAATTAATTTAGCTTATCAGTTTTAACTTTTCAAGTAAGCTGATTCTAGACCATCAACCTTAATTAGCTCTTTAGATCATCAATCAAAACTCTTTAGATAGGTCGAGATGAATTAGCTTAGCTATTTATAACTATTTAGATTAGCTAATTTCAAAATAGCAGTCGTAGCTTTTCATTTCTTTATAGCTGTTTATGCAATAATATTTATGCATTTGTAGTTATTATAATTGTTATGTCTTGATTATTTACATTCTGCTTCAAATTGAATGATGCATTAAATTATGTAATGCTAGAATGAAAGTCTTGTTGTAGTTTTATTTAATTTTCAGCAAATTAGTAGTTTCAATGATTTATATTTTAGTCTTCACAAACATTTATATTCGACATGATAATCTTAAGAAGTTAGTGAATATATATATAGAACACTATTCCTATATTGTATAATTGACAAGAATTTATGAATAACAAGCATAAGTTCGATTGTCTTCGGATTTTCATATTATTAACACACTATAACCTTTAGACCCGTTTGAGAATTTGTAAGACTTAGCCTTACAAATTCTCAAATTGTCCTGGTGGACAGTTTGAGAATATTTTTTGTGATATGTTAGTCTGCTATTAATCATCGTTGGTTGAGATTGCGGTTTGTATTTCCTCATACGTTCTCCTAGTGTGGCATATATGCTATACATTTAGAAGAACATATGGGAAATGCTGCTGAAATTTCAACGTAGCCGATCAACGATAATTAATAGCAGAATAACATATCACAAAAATATTCTTAATGGGATAGGGCCTTACCTTTTAGACATTGAGTGAAGGTTGAATTAATTTAAGACACTTGAATGCTTGTGAAGTCCATGAGTGAACGGACCTCCTTGCGGCCCGACCCGAACTCAAGCCCTAGCATTAGCCTGGCATGAACTGTGCCTCGGTCCTTACTAGCACGCCAAGGATCGTAGCCGTGGCCCGGCCTTGCAGGGTAGGGACCTTAGTTGTGTAAAAGAAAATTGCAGAAGATATAAATGATTTAAATGGTTGTTATATATTAAGTAATGCTAATATAGTTTTATAATGTGGTTTCCTTTAATGGTTTACCAGAAATTATATAAGTGGTCAAAATGAGCGGGGCTCGCTCGTGGATGTATGCAAAGGATAAAAGATGGTTGCTTAATCCAAATTTTCTGAATGGATTGGAAGAATTTATCGCATTTGCATGTAGCCAACCTGAATGGATGGATGAGCCTAGGATTAGGTGCCCACGCAACTATCACAGGTGTCAGAATAAAGCCTACATAGATGTTGAAACTGTTAAGGTGCATCTGTGTAAAAAAGGGTTTGTTCCTGATTACGATGTTTGGTACTGTCATGGTGAACCAGAGGAAATTCAAGCAGTTGTTACAAGCCAACAAGTGTCAATTCCTATAGATGAACCATTTGTGAATTTAAACACATATGAAGAAATGGTGATGAATGCATCGGGTAATGAATTCAATCAGAATACATTTATGGAAGAACCAAATCCAGAAGCATAGCAATTTTATGATATGTTGCATGCTGCAAATCAAGAATTGTATCCTGGTTGTGAGAGCCATTCCCAGTTGTCTATGGCTGCTCGGTTATTGAATATTAAGGCAGAACATTGATTATCAGAAAAGGCGTTCAATTCTGTAGCTGGGTTAATCAAGAAATTTTGCCAAATGATAATGTTGTAGCAGACAGTTTTTACTCAACGAAGAAGTTGTTGCGTGGGCTTGGGCTCCCAGTTAATAAGATCGATTGTTGCTTGAACAATTGCATGATATATTGGGGTGAAGACTCAGAGCTGCGATGGTATAAGATTTGTGGGCAATCTAGGTACAAAAATGGCGAAGGGGAGCTAGTACAAGTAGAAGGAAAAGTGTGCCTTACAAGAGGATGCATTACTTTCCTCTTACTCCACGCCTGCATAGATTATACAGATCTGAGGCTACAGCTGCTGATATGAGATGACATGCCAAACATGAATCTAAAGAGGATGAAATGCGGCATCCGTCAGATTCAAAAGCTTGGAAGCATTTCAATGAAAATCATCCTGATTTCGTTGAAGAGGTAGTTGAAGTAAGAGGTGGTTGAAGTTGAATATCCCGGTTGGCCTATGAAATGAACCGTATTGTTTCGTTGCGATTGGTCGATCCGACAGTTCCTATGGGCAAAAGGGTTCATAATGACTACAATTTGGTTGAAGTGAACCATCGACGAAGATTGCAGAAATATGACACATTCATCTTGCATCCCAAGCTCAGCAAGTATTTTACTGTGGATATCCAAGTTTGCATCCCATTCATCCTTGCATCCCAACCACCAACTAACGTCTTCAAGATGAGCAATATGATTTCAAGTCCCTCGTTCGGTCCCTCTTTATTTTTCGTGTCCTATCCCGAGCTACCGCTCTTTATACGGCAGCATCCAGAGGATATGATGACAGGTAACCAAACTCGTTCAGGTTGTCCCTTACATTTAAGTATAGGAGTTGGATTTATTTATTTATTTATTTTGTTGCAAGGAATCAAGCGTCTTATATTTTCAAGATTGTGGGATCTCAATTTGCTGGATTGCAACAATCTCTACTTTCTATCCATATCTGTTATGTAAATTTTAACTATTTAAAGAACTTTTTTTCCAACAAATATATTGGATGCAGGCTGGAATATCTAGTGTATACTTCTAAGAGACAGCTAAAAATAATATTTGTTGCTGCCGGGATCTGTCTTCGACTCGGGCGGGGTCGATCTCTGATCGGGCTTCCTCCTGGGCGGACTGCACAGAAGTCCTCACGCGAGAGGCGTTGAAGGTGGCCCTCCGCGGAAGACCCTCCACGCTCAAATCAGTGGGATCAATGATCAACAGAAATGAGGAGAAGAATCTCTCTGGTGAGTCCATCCAGGGGTGGCCAATCGGGAGCTCTAGGGGAGCGCCGATGAGCAGTGAAGAGAGAGAGAGTGAGAGTGAGAGTGGGCTGTGTGCGCGTACCTGAGAGAATCTGGGAGTGTCATATTTATAGGCAATCACCTGAATCTTGACCGACTTCTGGAAGGTTGAAGGTTGTTAGGATACGAAGATGATTCGAATCAGGTTGTTGTGAGGCCGGTGGGATCCGTATCTTACTGTGGGGATTAATGCTGCTGACCCTTCGGGACTGGGTCCAGTTCCCTTATCCTCGGCGCAGACTTCTCAGAGTGATAAGCCTGATTTTGATGTGGAAGGCCCGCAAGTCTGCTCATCATAGATGTCTGGAGAAGGCATCCTGATGGAAGGGGGTCTTACTGATAGTATTATGCTGGAGGACCAGGGTGGCTCCCAGTCACTCCCAAACTGTAAATGAAGATTTTACTTTGGAATGTGAGAGGAGCTCGAAAGCCTTCTTTTCGATCCTCCTTTGGTAGATTTAGTTACACATCATTTTGACATATGTATCCTTCTGGAAACCAGGTTGTCAGGTAATAGTTTGGCCCGGTTCCGTAGGAAGATTGTTCAGTCGTGGTCCTCTTATGCGGTGGAGGCCGTTGGTCTGTCGGGAGGAATTTTGGCTATTTGGCGTCTCTCTACTATTCGGATTGATGCTTTCTATCAATGCAATCAGCAGATTGGTCTTGTCGTCTCTGAAGGCACTTCTGTCCCCTGGCTTCTATCGGCAGTGTATGCCAGTACAGACTACAGGAAGAGAAGGGTTCTGTGGTCGAATTACATTCCCTCCTTGCTCAAGGCTTCCTTCCATTATAGCGGGAGATTTCAATTGTATCACTGAGGCTAGTGAAAAATGCGGGGGCAGACGAGTTACTGGATCTGCTGACATTAATGAATTTAGATCCTTCATTAGCTCCTCTGGATTGATGGATTTGGGGTTTTCAGGTCCACAATTTACTTAGTGTAATAATCGTCAGGGGTCTGCTCGGGTATGGGAAAGGCTGGACAGAGCTCTTGCTGCAGCTCAGTGGGTTCATATGCACCATGCTGTTACTGTCACTCACCTTTCTCGGATTGCTTCTGACCATTGCCTTATTCTGATCTCCATGGAGGTCGATCAGTTTCAGCGTAAGCAGTTCAGGTTTGAACAGTTTTGGACTGCCCACTCTGCTGCTCGTACTATTATTCTCAGATCTGGCATCTTCCAGTTAGGGGTAATGATGTATATCGATTATCTCGCCGTCTCAAGATGGCCAGACACATATTGTCCAGGTGGAATAGGATGGAGCTGGGGGATTTGGTTAGACAAGTTGAACTTTTGAAAATGGTATTAGGGTCTTGCAGACTAAGGAAGATCAGGAAGGGTTTTTGGAGGACTCTGACCTCTCTTCTCTCCGGGAGAAGCTTGCTCATCATCACTCTCTCCTCCGGCAGCAGGAGGTGTATTGGTGGCAGAGATCTAGGTTTCAGTGGATTTGTGACGGGGATCGTAATACTAGATTCTTCCATCATGTAACTTTGAAGCGGCAAGCTGCTAATAGGATTCGAAGGCTTGTTGATGATGAAGGGAATAGCCAGGAGGATATTCATTCTATCAGGGATATGCTTCTTCATTTTTTCCAGTCAAGATGGACGGAATCCACTGGTGATGGGGCTCCAGTTGTTCAGGTCCCAGACTCTAGAAAGGTTTCTTCCCAGGATAACTATTTGCTTACCAGGTCTGTCATAGAGGTAGAGATTAGGGAGGCCCTTTGGGAGTTGGGTCCAATAAGGCCCCTAGACCTGATGTTTCCCGCCTTTTTTCTACCGTCACTACTGGGATATTGTTGGGCATGAGGTTATTAGGCTATCCAGACTGTTTTTCTATCTAAACAAATTCCAGTGGAATGGAATTAGACCTTTATTGCTTTGGTGCCTAAGCGCTCGGATGCGTCCCTTTCGCAACATTTTCGGCCCATTAGTCTATGTACTACGTTGTACAAGGTCTGCGCTCGTCTTCTCGCTCGTCGTCTCAGTTTGGTGATCCCTCGCCTCATTTCTGTTGAACAGGGGTGTTTATTAGAGGGCGTTCTATCTTGATAATGTCCTTATTGCTCAGGAGTTTATGCATGATCTCCAGAGAGCTCCGGCCAGCCACTGTCTTATGGCTGTCAAGCTTGATATGGAGAGAGCCTATGATAGACCGAGTTGGACCTTTTTGCATCGATCTCTTCAGGAGTTCGGTTTTGATCGGCTGTTTATTAAATGGATCATGGGTTGCATTTAGAGGCCTTACTTTTCTCTGATCATCAATGGGAGTCCGATTGAGTTCTTCTGCTCCACTGTTGGGCTTCGGCAGGGATGCCCTTTATCCCCTCTGCTATTTATTTTGGCCGTGGATGATCTTTCTCGTGCTTTCTATCAGGCTCAGTTAGACTGGCGGATAGCTCCTTTTAGGGCTGCTTCACAGGGCCCTTTGTCTCCCATCTTCTATTCGCTGATGATTGTATTCTTCTGGGTTAGGCCTCTATTCATAATGCTGCTTTATTCTATTCCATTATTCAGCACTATTGTTAGGAATCGGGTCAGAGGGTTAACTTTCTTAAGTCTTCTATTTGTTTTAACCCGAAGACCTCTAGGTCAACCAGGGAAGCCATTGTTAATTTATCGAGTATCACTACTCAGACTGACATATTTATGTATTTGGGGATCCCTATAACGGGGAGACGGCCCCGGTGTTCTAACTTTTATGAATTGAGAGGAGGGTTCGTCAGCGGATTGAGGGGTGGCAGGTCACCGGCCTATCAATGATGGCTAGGTTTATCATTATTTGCTCGGTTCTTTCCTCTCTTTCCCTGTACCTTATGTCCAATGCAGCTATTCCGATTACTTGCCTTAAAAGGATCAAGAGATGCTTTAGAGACTTTCTCTGGGCGTCTATGCAAGAAGGGCACGTATTCATCTTTTATCTTGGGATACGGTCTGTATGCCTATCCAAGAAGGTGGTCTTGGGATTCAGTCTCTTATTGTTAGAAGGCATGCCCTTATTGCTAGACATGCCTCGAGATTTCTTCTGGAGCCGCATTGCCTTTGGAGTACTCGGATGCGTGCTAGGTACGGAGATTGGTCGTCTGCTGTGCATATGAGTCGCCCCGGGGATGCTCCTCTTTCTGGAGGGAAGTTTGCCGCTCGGGACAGGATATTCTGAGTAATATCTCTTGAATGATTGGAGATGGTTCATCAATTGATATCATTCAGGATACCTGGATATCAGAGCTCCCTCTCTCTCGGTGGCCCTCGTTTATCAGTGTTGATGCCCTCCTAGCTTAAGGGTCAAGGATTTGATTTCTTGTGATCCCCCAGCCTGGCATCTCCCTTCGGTCACTTGATTTTTTGGCGTGGAACTTTCTAGGCGGATTCTCTCTATGCCGCTTGTTCCTGGCCGATTATCTGATGTTAGGCTATGGCAGAAGTCATGTCTCTCTAGGGCTCCTACCAGAGATTTGATGAAGATATACAGGCCTGTGCCCCAGCGAGTGGAGGATGCGGGGTGGATTTGGAAGCTTCCCACTCTTCCCAGGATTCAGCTTTTTATTTGGAAGCTTCTGTGGGATTGTCTGCCTACCTGTGCCCTTCTCTCTCAGAGGGGTATGGCTATCCAGCCGATCTATCCCTTGTGTAGGCTCGAGGAGGAGTCTACTGAGCATGCTATCTTCATATGCCCCAGAGCTAGACGGATATGGCATATGTTGGGTTATACTGTTACGCAGGATGATTTGGGCTCCCCTCGCTCCTCTTTCCTTCTGGATCTCCATAGGAATACTCAGCAGAAGAGTGGTCTTTGGGCCGTTACGGCTTATCAGATTTGGCTGTCCAGAAACCAGCTTATTTTCACAGATGATTCCATCTCTGCACTCAGGATAGTGAGGAAGATTATATCTCTGGTGAAGGATTGTGCCCGTGTTGGTTTTGTTGCCTCTGGCCTCTGGGGATCCCCTGCTGCTTCGGCAACGAATCGGCATACGGTTTTCTTCTCCTGGGAGCCCCCCCTCAGGGTTCGTCAAAATCAACTTTGATGGGAGTGTCCGCCATAGAGTTGCTGGTTCTGCTTTTGTCATCCGAGGTCATCATGGTGACGTGCTGGCTGCTGGAGGTTTTGGTACTCTCGATTCCTCTATCCCCATGTCCGAGCTTTACGGGGCTTGGGTGGGTATTTCTTATGATGCTCGGATTCTTCATGCAATGTGGCTTTTGATTGAGGGTGATTCCACGTCGGTCATTTCATGGCTGCAGAAGGAGAATTGCCTTCCTGGTCCTGTGAATCCGATTCTTACGGATATTTGGACTATCCTTCGGGAGGTTGATTGTGCCCAGATCCGTCATATTTATCGCGAAGCTAATTCGGCAGCGGACTAGGTGGCTACTTTAGTGGCGTAGCATACTGGACCGTGGATATGGAAGCCAGGCGACCCCTGTCCTTCTTTATTTCTTCAAATTGTATACTCTGACCTTTCTGGGCTGATTCACATGAGACTTGTGTGATCGCCCGATTGTACCAAAAAAAAAAAAAAGAAAAAAACAAATCAAATTGAGCAATTTGTTTGACGAAACCTTTTTATTGTCAAATTTTAGAGCAATCTGAAGAAAAAATTATTGCTTTCTTATTGGTTTCAGAAAAAAGAGTGAAGCAAGAAATATTTAAAAAAAGTGCAAATACTATCTAGCATGTCAGTATAAAAACAACAATAATATCAACTAAAATAAGTTTTGTGCAGATACTATCAAGCATATCAGTATAAAAACAACGGTAACACCAAATAGGACCTTATATTTTCGATAAATTTTATTTTCATGGTGTATATCTCAGCCATATTTGAAGAGAAGGTTTTCTCAAGTGTATCGTTAAAAGTTCGCAACGTTGTGCAAACATGACCAAAAAAGAAACAAAAACTTCACATTATCTATGCCATTGGTTGTGCTCAGGAGTGGTGACACCCTCGCAAGTGAAATGTAAATATTGCTTAGGTATCAGTAACACCATCAAGGTAACTATGGTGAATAGCATTTGTCTTGTAAATTAAAGAGTGACAACTATTAATTAGTTTTTTTCTCGTAAATTATATACTAACAACTAATAATTAGTTTCTTTAAATTTTGATAGCTGTGTCGACTATCGAAACGGTGTTATGCTCAATAAACAATATTTATATATATAGAGATAGCATCATCGAACCATGCTACTTAGGTAGTATTTGAAATAGAGGATAAGAGGGGATATCCAGAAGATATTCCCTCTTATTCCCAAAAGCCATAACTATAAGGAATAGTAGAGAATAAAGTTAACCAAAGGATAATCCATGGTTAACCATGGGATATCCCCTCAATTTATTCCTAGAAAATGTAGGAATAGCTGGTTATCTCTCCAAATAAGAGTAAAAAAAAGGTTATCCTATGGATTTACCTTTTTACATTTGATATGATCAATGGGATAGCCAAGCACTACAAAAAAAATGACTTATTATGACGAATTAATTCATCGCAATAGGTACAAAAGTCATCGTAATAAGTTATTACGATGATAGAAAATTCATCGTAATAACATGTTGTCGTAATAACTTATTACGGCGACTTATTTTCGTCGTAATAGATAACTATTACGGTGAAACCATATCGTCGTTATATATTTTTTAAAAAATTAATTTAAATAAAAATCTATTACGGTGACTTATTTTCGCCGTAATAGATACCTATTACGGCGAAAATAAGTTGTCGTAATAGATTTTTATCTAAATTTTAAAAATATTAAAAACCTATTACGGTGACTTATATTCGCCGTAATAGGTATCTATTACGGCGAAAATAAGTCGTCGTAATAGATTTTTTTAAAATTTTAAAAATATTAAAATTTTATTTTAATATTTTTTTTGCACATGTTAATAATATAATATATTAAAGCAACGATATTAGAAATAATTTTCTAATATAAAAGTTTCACAAAAAATTTAATAAAAGTTTTCATTCATTTCAATAAAATCATCATATACAATGTTTTAGAAAATACATAATTAAAAAAAATTGCATGTACTATGGAGGTGAGGTCTGCTTGGATCCACTAGGACGATATCGAGGCATAAACTATCGCATGAAAGCAGTGAGCTCAGCAGTCGTCGCCTTTAGATCCTGGATGGTCTTCTCTTGCTGAGTGAGTTTATCCTCTTGCTGAGCGAGCTTATCCTCTTGTTGAGCAAGCTTATCCTCTTGCTGAGCGATGAGCTCTCGGCACTCATGTAGTTCAACCTTTAATTGTGAGTTTTCAGAAGATGAAGAACTATCTCTAATTCTCGATGTACCCTTCGGTAGTGGACCCCATCCTCTTTTATAACCAGATCTAGAGCCTAAAACCTCCTCAAAAATGATATCCTCATTGATTGGTTCTATTGTAGAGTCTGTGAGGAAAGTCGCTCTACTAACTGTGCCTGCAATGAAAAGAAAATAAATTCAATATGTTTAATATAAAACATTACATTCAATAATATTATATTTTTAATTGATAAAACTTACATGGGTTTCTTCAGCTTTTTCATTTATCCATTGATTCTTTTTCTTGTCAAAATGAAGAGTATTCCAAAGATGAAGTCTTGATGGCTCCTCTCCCGTAATAGGATCTCTCTGAAAAGAAACAATAATAATTTAAGATAATAATTTAAGATAATAATCTAATATAATTATCAATGTTTCAATGTAATAATCAAATGGACATGATTTTAAACCTTGTAACTCCATGAGAACTCCTGATTCAAATTTCAAACAATTTCAGTGAGTTAGACTAGAGAACAGGGTGCACATTGGGCAAGCTGGGCTGAGCGAGCAGTATTCGCAAGCTTGGCCTGCACTGGACAACTTGACCCAGGTTTCTTCCAATCCACTCAGGCCTGACTGTCATACACAGCGGACTTTGAGATGCGTGTTCACCATCACATGTTAACCAGTGCAACCAAAACTTGTGATTGAGCCATTTCAGAATCTTGAATTCCACCAAAGCTAAGTTTTTGCTTTGTAGCAGACATAAACCATTTTGCTCTAACCTTGGATTTCCAGCTACTTGACTATAGAAGATGTGCTGCACATCTATTAGGCCACCTAACATATGAGACACAAAGACCATCTTAGTTGTTCTTCACCATTATAACTTCTACAATGGTGCTCCACCCAACCAGCAGAGAATATATATGGAGTTTACTTATTGCCATGCATCCTACCTGACACACAGATATGCTGCTGTGCTCATCTCATGCATAATTGCCCTTGTTACAAACATTACGAAACAAAAGTAGAAAGATGCAAAATTTGGGATCTGTTTGTGTCAAGGAGTTAGAGTGTGTCCACAACTCTTCAGCTCATATGCAAATTTTCACTGTGCAACATATATGAGAACATTTAAAACAGATACTCCAAACCAATCTTCAGACATTTACACTTCAAATAACCAGCCCATATTCAAGATACATCTTGTATGATTTCACGCAAGCACTGATTTGAAATCCCATTGGGGCCCAATAATCAATTCCACATCTAAAAATATCATATAATTCTTATTACACTAAATGAGCATTGAGGAATGTGATGAATGGCCTTGGTCAGCCTTCTAAAATATTATGAACTATGGATGAGCCATACATCCAAGCAGGACTGAAGCTGGTGCTCACTCTTTGAGATGGGAATAAATACCATCATAATTCCCTGTTTGTTTGATTTGGCTACAGGTTGAGTCTTAGAATTCTACCTCTGCCTTATGGAGGTTATATGCTTACAACTTTAGTAAGCTGGTATACGCAGTGGATTAGGCACGAAATAAGAACTAACGTAACATAAACATTCTTTCAAGGTTCAGGAGTCCAAAATTACTAAATACACAGTGGATTAGCCAGCATTAGCTGCCCAGAAGTGGATATCTTGCTTGCAATAGAACAGCTAGAACTTGTTCCTTGGCTCTCATATTCACAAAATTCACAAAACTAATTTAGAGTGTGCCAACTTGAATTAAAAGAACCTCAGCAAATATTCTTTCCCAATGGGAATGAGCTGAGAGAGGTCCATGATACCATACATTAAGCCTAAGTTTGGATCTAGCACTCAACATAGATGCTGGACCAAATCTTTCATAAATATGACTGCACTAGATTTATAACACTACAACAATATCAGACCACACAATACATAAATATAAAAGCACTAGGTTCACAGTATTCCTTACCATATCATAAGAGTGAGCCGGTATAGACTTCGATCCAGTAAGAGCAGCATATGGCTGCAATTCCCGATTAGATTTATTTGTTTCTGATTTTTTCTACATCAAAGAATTAATGAAAATGGTTACATGAGTTTATAAAAAATATAAACTATTAAAATATTTGTATGGATGTATTTACCTTATACTCATCTGAATAAAAGTAATCACATAGAAAGTCCCAGTCACTCTGCGAGACACGAGATGGCTTATTTTGCTTTGCTAAGCTCACACTTGTGTCCCCGCCGTGACTAATGAAGTGTATATGAAGCCGATATCTAAATTCTCAATAAACTTTATTCATTTGAAACTCAATACTTTTTTAATATGATCTAAATTCATATCAAGATCGAACTTCTCCTATATATATATATATATATATATATATATATTATAAAAGTTATAAGGTATATTAAGTACATTAAACGTAATCTAAAGTAATCTAATGCAATTATACTGACCTGAAGTCGATCGATCATAGATGCTTTCTGTGCATCAGTGATCTCACTCTACTTCTGACCGCAAGTGGTGCCATGTCACGTACAACCACTCCTATCTCGGTCAGAAACTCAGAGCGAAACTCTCCTAATGGTCGTCCAACCTCAGGTGGCAGAAGAATAGGCAACTTCTGTCCACGACGCGTATCAATCAGATGTGCGGACTTGTATCCGCGAGCAGGACCTCGGCCCTTCTTCTTTGATGATGTAGCTGCAAAACATAATGAACTAAATTAGTGCAAAATAACATAAAAAAATATAGCCAAATAATATAAGTTTAAAGTAGAGTTATTACATGATGCGCCGACAGATGACCCCTCTGTCAGAGCTGGAATGTAAGGAGAATCATCTGGCCTCGATGCAGCAGGAGTATCTCTCGAAGACATCTGCAAACAAACATACAAACTAGAATTAACAAATAAGAAAGTATAAGAACATATAGTTGTAATAAGTAAAAAAAAATGAATGCTACCAAATTAATCACTGTCATCACTAATATGCTCATTTCTTCATCATCCTCCATATCAGAACTATGTATAGATCCCTCACTGTCATAATCAGCTAGTGTGTCGTCCTCCTCAACATCTTCGCATATAAAGTCATCTTGACCGACATCACTTTGACCTCTAATGTTTTCTTGAATTGCAACTATTTCAGCATCAGTGTCCGTACGCCGAGATGTTATTAAGTCCATGTAGGTTGCTCACATGTGAATCGAAGGGCTGCTGAATCATCTTCTTGATATACTTCTTCCTGAACATCATCATCTTTTTTTGGAATATCCCACAAATGACGATGACTAACCTTGTATACCACTTTCCAATTAGAATTGTTCTTCAAATCATCCAAGTAGAAAACCTTTTCAGCTTGTGATGCTAAAATGAATGGCTCATGTTTGTACCATTCTGAACTAATATTTATACTTGTAATATTATAATGTTGTTGCATTCTCCTGTGCTTTGGTTCAGTTTCAAACCATTTGCACTTGAACATTATCGCCTTACAACCTTTAACAAAATGAAATTCAAGGACCTCTAATAATATACCATAAAAGTTAATTTCTTCTCCTAGATGAGTAGAGGGAACACAAATGCCACTATTCTGTGTTTTATGGCCGACATCCCGAGTAACAGTGATAAATTTAACGCCGTTCACCACACAGCCAGTATACGAGAACACACGACTGTCGGGACCAATAGCCAATGAATAAAGCTCATCAGTAGCTTCAGATGCCCCAGCAAAATGCTTATTTAACATCTGGATAAACCAAACATCAACGTCATTTGAAATAAAGACATATGATATATTAATTGACAATATAAATGAATGTACGGGCTTACTTCATTTTTAAACCACTCCAAAAATCTTTCCTTTTGTAATTGGTCCAGTTGTTCCGGTCTAGTTGGATTTAGCTGATCAATGTGTTGGCTATAGAGAACATTACGCTAATGAGCACTATAGAAAATTGCATGATATGAAGAAATAATTTTACAAGTATACTTACTTGAGAAATGGTTGCACCTCTGGACAATTATTGATGAGGTACCAATGTACTTGTTTTAAAGTTTTATCATCTAAATGCACCATTCTTCCTTTTCCAAGAGGCCGCCAACGAGTTGCAAATATATTTAATTGCTTGTCCAAATGGCTATCCGAATCAAAATTTCGTTCCGGACGATTGAATTTTGTTTCTATGCCTCGAAGATACATTGAACAAAATAAGAGACTCGTTGACAACATAAGCTTCTGCAATTGAACCTTCCGGACGAGCCTTATTACGTACGTATTGTTTATACGTACCAAGTGCCCTTTCAAAAGGATACATCCATCTACTTTGAACAGGTCCGGCAAGTAAGGCCTCGTAAGGCAAATGAATTGATAAGTGCACCATAACGTCAAAAAATGCTGGTGGGAACATTTCGTTCAAGCTTACATAAGATCACCACAATCTGCTCTTGTAACAACTCCAAATCCCTAACATACAATGTCCTTGAACAAAGTTGTTGGAAGAAATTAGAAAGCTCAATTAAAGTACTACTCTCATGTTTCTGCAAGAATGGTTGAATGCCAATAGGTAACAATCTTTGAAGTAGTACATGACAATCATGTGTCTTCAAGCCGGATATCTTTCCATCACCTTCATTTACGCACCTTGAAATATTGGAAGAATATCCATCGGGCACCTTCACAGATTTTAGCCACTTACAGAATTGTCTTCTTTCATCTAATGTTAAGGTGTAAGATGCAGGAGGCTTATAAACTCTATTACCTTGAGTTTGTAACCACAACTCCCTTCGGATCCCCATTGAAGCCAGGTCCTCTCTTGCTTTATATGTGTCTTTTGTCTTACCTTCGATGCTTAATAAAGTTCCCACGACATTGTCACAAATATTCTTCTCAATATGCATTACATCTAAGTTATGTCTCAATTTTAATGATGACCAATACTCCAACTCGAAGAAAATGCTCTTCTTATACCAATTCAACTCATTTGGTGCACGCTTTCGCTTTCGATGTTTATTGTTTGGATGCTTTCCGGACTGTTCAGCAGCTATGTGTTCTAATTGCATTAAAATTTCTTCTCCGGTCAACATTTTTGGTTTGACTCCATGCTCTCTACTTCCATCATGGAGTCTACTATTTCGCCACTTGTGATAAATAGGCAAGTAACGGCGATGTCCCATATAGCAAATCTTGTCTTTCAGCTTTTTGGATGAGGTTTGCTCATTACAAACTGGACATGCCTTATAACCCTTTGTGCTCCAACCAGATAATAATGAGTATGCTGGAAAATCATTTATAGTCCATAAAACAGCTACGTGCATCCGAAACTCTCTTTGGTAGATGCATCATATACATCAACACCTTCGGTCCATAAATGTTTAAGTTCATCCACTATTGGCCTTAAAAATATATCCATATCCCTTCCTGGAGATTTAGGACCGGGGATAAGCAACGACATCATAAAGAATGTCTCTTTCATATATTTCCATGGAGGCAAGTTATAAGGTACTAAAATGACGGGCCACATACTGTATGCATTACTCATGTTCCCAAATGGATTGAATCCGTCTGAAGCAAGACCTAACCTTACATTTCTTGGTTCACTGGCAAAATTAGGATACTTTTGATCAAAATCTTTCCATGCTTCTCCATCTGCTGGATGCCGTAACACCCCATCTGTGATCGGTCGCTTATCATAGTGCCACCTCATATCTTCAGCTGTATATCTTGAGGCATATAGACGTTTCAAACGAGGTGTGAGTGGAAAATACCGCATAACTTTATAAGGTATCTTCTTACCTTTGTCAACCACTTGGTACCTAGGCTCGTTGCATACCGGACATTTTTCTAAAGAGGCATTCTCCTTCCAAAAGATAGCACAATCATGCTTGCATACATGTATGTTCTCGTAGCCTAAACCCAACTCATTCATCTTCTTTTTGGCCTCATAGTGCGAAGATGGTATTCTAGTACCATTCGGAAATGCCTCTTTTAATAGTTCAAGCAACATATTGAAAGACTTATTTGTCCACCGATTGAGGACCTTAATGTGCATTAACTTCACTAAAATGTCAAAGCAGAAAACTTTTCACATCAAGGGTTTCACGAAATAAAGTCGCGGGAGGGGTCTCAGGGTAGGGAAGGATTAGGGAAGGATTACGGGACCTTATTACGATGAAATTAATTTCATCGTAGTAAGGTCCCGCGGTAGATTAAGATTTTTTTTTCACTTTATTACGACGAATTTTAACATTCGTCGTAATACGTTGTTTTATTCGGGAATTATAACACGGACCTATTACAACGAATTTTAAAATTCATCGTAACAGGTCCTTTTATTATGGAGAACAATTATTTCACAGTAAAAATGAAAGAAAAATAAAAAAAATTAAAATCTTAAAATATAACCGGGACCTATTACGATGAGTTTTAATATTCATCGTAATAAGTCCATTTATTACGGCGAACAATTATTTTTCCGTAATAAAACGAAAGAAAAACAAAAAAATTAAAATCTTAAAATATAACCGGGACCTATTACGATGAATTTTTAAATTCATCGTAATAGGTCTTTTTTTATTACGGCGAAAAATTATTTGCCATAATACAATGAAAGAAAAACAAAAAAAATTAAAATCCTAAAATATGATCGGGACCTATTACGACGAATTTAAAAATTCGTCGTAATACGTCTTTTTATTAAGGCGAAAAATTATTTCACCGTAATAAAATGAAAGAAAAAAAATTTAAAATCTTAAAATATAACCGAGACCTATTATGATGAATTTTTAAATTCATCGTAATAAATCTTTTTTATAAAGGCAAAAAATTATTTCACCATAATACAACGAAAGAAAAACGAAAAAATTAAAATCCTAAAATATGATCTGGACCTATTACGATGAATTTAAAAATGCGTCGTAATAAGTCTTTTATTAAGGCAAAAAATTATTTCACCGTAATAAAATGAAAAAAAAATAAAAAAAATTAAAATCCTAAAATATTATCGGGACCTATTACGGTGAATTTAAAAAATTGTCGTAATACGGATTTTTATTACGGGAAAAATTATTTCGCTGTAATAAAATGAAAGAAAACCAAAAAAATTAAAATCCTAAAATATGATCTGGACCTATTACGATGAATTTAAAAATGCATTGTAATAAGTCTTTTTATTAAGGCGAAAAATTATTTCATCGTACTAAAATGAAAAAAAATTAAAATCCTAAAATATTATCAGGACATGTTACGATGAATTTAAAAATTCGTCGTAATACGGCTTTTTATTACGGCGATAAATTATTTCTCCATAATAAAATGAAAGAAAAACAAAAAAATTAAAATCCTAAAATATGATCGGGACCTATTACGACGAATTTTAAAATTCATCGTAATAAGTTTTTTTATTACGGCAAAAAATTATTTCGCCGTAATAAATAGGTTTTACAATGAATTTAATTTTTATTTTGCCGTTATAAATAAACTTATAATGATAAAAATATTTCGCCGTAATAGGTTCGCCACAAATACCATACTTTCTTGTAGTGAAGGGATATTCCTAGGGATAGCCAGGGATAAACTCTATCCCGTACACTTATTCATGGATAATATTTTTCCTATTAAACACTATCTTAGTGAATGAATCATTCTTCATGTCCGCCACCATACATTGTAAGGGTGAGCTATTATAACTCGTTCCTTCTTCACCAAGGTTAACGGCACAAATCTTAGTCATGGCTAACATTGAAAACTCCATTTGGACAGAAATAATTTCAAAAACTCGCTGAACGACTGGAGGTATTTTATTAAAGACAATGCTTACTTGCATTGCATTACCCTTTAATTAAAGACAATTTCGAATCGGAGTTGTTCCGACAGGAAAGGTGAAGATTAGCCTCTCATAGTCTCAGAAAAAAAAAAATAGTCCAATTAAAACTTCATGATAAATCGTTAAAGGATTTGTCAGTTAGTGATCAAGACTGATTGACTGAGAATTTAATTTCTGATGGCCATTTTTATTTTAGTGCCTGAAATAAGCGTCAACGTATATGAAACAAGGCACAAGTTTGTATAATGACACATCAACAAACTATGAAGCAAATTAAACATATTCGAGAAGTAATCACCGACCAAGACAGAAAACCACCAACTAACGTTTTCAAGATGAGCAATATGATTTCAAGTCCCTCGTTCGGTCGCTCTTTATTTTTCGTGTCCTATCCCGAGCTGCCGCTCTTTATACGGCAGCATCCAGAGGATATGATGACAGGTAACCAAACTCGTTCAGGTTGTCCCTTACATTTAAGTATAGGAGTTGGATTTGTTTATTTATTTATTTTTGTTGGAAGGAATCAAGCGTCTTACATTTTCAAGATTGTGGGATCTCAATTTGCTGGATTGCTACTTTCTATCCATATCTGTTATGTAAATTTTAACCATTTAAAGATTTTTTTTTTCCAAAATATATTGGATGCAGGCTGGAATATCTAGTGCATACTTCTAAGAGACAGCTAAAAATATATTAATTAAACTAAAAAATAAATAATAAGTGTTAGTGCCATCTATCTTTTTCTCTCTCTTAAGTAGATGATCCAGAAATCACCTGTGTCTTGTGACCACGAAAGGTATGACTCTACACTGCATCAATATTGCAGAAGCAATGACTGAAGTAATTAGGACTCAGAAAATTGTAATAGATTATATCGAATCAGATCAGCCAAGTCAAGTAATCCAAGTAAGGCCAAGTTTAATGAACTGACATGATTACTGGTTTCGGATTAAGTTTTCCAAGAAAGATGGTTACCAAATGCTACCAGTTTCACACTTAATGCAAGCTACCATCATGCAGTTAATATAAGAGGGCCAACTTGCATGTATCCCCATTGGTGATTAGCAGATTGACCCCCAAAACCTTCAAGATTAAATTGATAGAGAAAAAAAATCAATGTACATCAAACTTGACATTCTCCTTGTGTGTGATTAATCCAAATCATGACGGGGATAACAAAATAGATAATTAGCAAGAAGGATATTTGAGACCTCCAACAGATCTTGACTCATACTATATTGAGTAATCAATTGATTCCAGCAACTAAAATTAATAGGAAAAGAGTCAATAACTTATATCAAGCTTCATCCATAACTTGATAGTTTAGAAAGGACAGATAAGGAAAATTAACCGGGAGATTGGAAAAACATGACCATCTCTTTCGGTCCATTTGCCGTGTGACCCTTTCACATCTTATTAATCGAATTAATAGAAATGGAACTGTAGAAAATTGAAGGCAAGCATTTTATAGAATAACGGCACCCATGACTGCCAAAGTCTTTAGCCTAGAACATAATTGCGCACTTATTTAAAGTAAGTATCAATATAAAACATTTACAAGCAGCGCTCCTAAAAGCATGCGTAAACAGTATAGATAAAATCAAACAAGACCTTGGTGTATCAGTTTGCTTGGCAGAGGCTATTTCGTATGCCTAATATGTCCATCACTTTTTTTTTTTTTCTTCTCTTTTTATATTTATAAGAAGACGAAAACATCCTTACATGCATTAGAGAAATAAAAATTTAATCAAATTATTGTGCCAAATGGCGAACTAAACAAAGAGTGTAGTATTCAGGGCCTCTATGAGAGCTCAAGGCAAATTTTAGAAGGTAAAGGGCAACGGAATTTAACATATGAGACATGTAATTTGTATACTATATCTAATCTTCTTAGAGCGTTTTGCAAATTGATTCCACTCAAATCAAGTCAATAGCCATACAAGGCTAGGTGAATTAGCATGAACCTCTTTACCAACTATTGTTAGCTTTTGTCACAATCCAAGACCGTACGTAGGATGGATGTGGGATGCAACAACCCATCGCACGTTAAGCATACAAAGCATCTAACAATAGGAATATTTATTCATTCAAGACCATTCTAACCTAACATAATGTAGAAAATGAAATAAAAGGTAAATCACATGATATTCTTATTACAATTGGATAACACAAAAGTAAAATAAATCTTAATTAATTCTTAAAATAAGTAGGTCAACTGGTAGGTATAGCTTGTACCCAGGATCCTCCGTTTCTTGGTCTCAATATATATATATATATATATATATATATAATGATTTAATGAGTTCATACTCAATAAATAAACCAATTATAAACTTATAATCCAAGAAGTTAATACATGTAAAACTTTCATGAACCTAACATGTATAAATGTTAACTTATATATCTTAAAAATATTTATGATTTCTAAAGCATTTATGTACTGATTTCCTATAATATACTATCATCTATTTCAAATTTTATGTTGTCAATTAAAATTTGCATGTCCTTAGTTAGAGTTTTCATGTTATCTTAATTATAGTTTCATATTATCATTTAGGATTACATATAGTTACTTTATTAATATGCCATGGTTATGTACTATCATATATATTCCTATACGTAATAGAGTCAGAGCACCATATCTAATCTTATGGATAAAGGTATATCCTCCACATATATCTCTTATGAAAATAGGTCCCATCATCAAGTTATCAAATCATCAAATCATTTTATAGCAGACCGAGGGTGTTATTTTTTATTATTTTGTACTCATCTACACTCAATTATTCCATTATTATTGTTCATGTAATCCCTCAGATGACAATACATATATTTATATAAATTTATTAATATTATTGGTTATTATTACTTTTGTTTTCATAATAATATAAGCTTTAACTTTTATATTCTACTTATTTGAATCAGTGGTTTTAATTTTTATTTTATTATATTATATTTTGTATTTGCAAAACTAATCAATGACATAAGGCATTAAAATTTGATATTTCTTTGCACATAATAAAGAAATAAAATTTAATTGCACAAAAATAATAACAGGTTAATTACTATTAACATCCAACTAATAGTGCAAATTTAAACATTAACATTATTATAACAATATGTTTAGAATTAAGTAATTAACTATAATTGCTAATTTATAATTAGTCTACTTACCTCACTCACTAATCCATGAGGAGTCAAGTCAACTTGGGCTCTTGATTATCTACAATACAATATTTAATTTAAGAATTTTATATTACAATGTCATGACAATTAACATTTAATTCCCAAAATAGCCAACCTAGCCTAAGCCTAGGCCCAACCCTTATCATACTTGGACTTGGTTGCACCAAATCCTAGACTAGTGTCTAATTAAACCTAGACCTAAAATCACCTATCCTTTATCTTAATCCTAGTTAAACCAACTTCCAACCTAACGTGGACCCAAACCTGAACCTAAACTAACAACTAATAATCCCAAGTCTCCTTGAAGCCTTCGTTCCAGCAAGCCGGGAAGCGCCTACTTAGCTGAAAGCCTGAAACCATGGCACCAGGGAACGACTAGCAAAGAGCTGGGTTAGCTTGGTTCCTCGCCTTGCACTGGCCCTGGCCGAAGACGAATCCCCCATGGAGGTCCGACCATTGCCGACCTTGAACCTAGCACGAATAAAGCCGTGCAAGGCCATGGCGACAAGGAATTCAATGGCTTCTAAACCCATCTTCTTGCTCTAAGCTCTCAATCCGAGTGACACCAAGGCTGCCCACCACCGGCTTTAGCCGGCCTCATTTAACTTCCCTAAAGAACAGAGTTCAATATCTAATTAACAATAAAAACCCAACAAATCAGAGGGTTTTAAGGCATAAAATTCATCCAACCCCTTAAACACTGATAGATCTTGATCCTGGCATGGGTTCGATTAACACTCGATCGGCTCTTGATCGATTGCCAGACATGGAATTGTAATGTGCCGATACCCACTTAAAAGTAGGGCATTTCAACTCAACCTCATCCTCATGATTCCGGTGACTACCGATGACTCAGTAGAAAAAAAAAATGAAAATATTAACACGCAAACGGTTTGATTATGACAGAAATGAGGATCAGATTACATTCCTTGGCGAAGGGATGTGCTCTTACTATACATATACTCATGTTTGGTTCACATAAAAATTTAAAAAAAATGATATTCTGATTTTTATTATTTATATTTGATCCGTACAATAAGAGAAACAGAACTCAGCATATTTTCAATTCAAATGGAGAAGGCAGAATTTGGTGTGCACAGTTCAATTCAAAGAGAGAGGTTGAAGTTCTATTTTGTACATACGGTCAGAAAGAACGTAAGAGTTGATGATATGCTTGAAGGCTTCAACGATGGTTGTAGCAGTGGAGGACGACGACTTCTTGTTTAGGTGGAGATCGAGAACAAGAGTCTTATATTAACACCGAATGAAGGAGAAAAGGAAAAAAGTGGGAGGCATGAGACTTTATAGTGATTGAAGGAGATGCCATGAAAGATCTTACGAGCAGTCATGACCATTTGAATGATTTCATCAACTTCAAGTTCATGCTAGACTTAATTAGTAATAAGGATCGAAACTTCTTTTTCGTTAGGGATTATAGTCAAAAGAGCCTTCGCCTTTCGATGATCATCTGGTATCTGTATCTCTTAAAGCACTGCATCTGCCACCTTCTTGAGCAGTGGCACCAACGGCAATAGTGAAGTTGGTCCAATATCCATAGTAGAGAAAAATGAGAGAGAAAAAAGAACATACTTTGCATGTTTTCATCAAGAATAAATTTTGAAGAATGAAAGTTTAAATGGAAATGAGAGTATCAATCATCCAAAATACAAATTTATCTTTTCATTTAAAATGATAAAAAATTAAAAAAAAAAATAAATTAATAGGTGGGAATGAAGAATCTTCATTTTCATTCTTCTTCTGTTTTACGTTTGTGAACCAAACACGCCCTTTGATGTTATTGAGATCACGAGCAACCCCTTCTTAATGAGAGTGATCTTCTTTTTTTTTTTTTCTCCAGACCAAAATTTTTTTTGTTGCGGCACCTTTCAGAAGCAACGTGCTCCACTGCAACCTCACTTAAGGTGACGAGGAATGAATGATATCATGTACTGGACAAGAAACCAAGGCAAAGACTGATCATCCCCCACACGGATACCAAAGGGATAGCGTGACGCACGTCCCGCCCTTCAACTCTCTACAGTGCAAGCATTCGGAGCAGCCGCACCCGTCTAGTGCGACGTTGCACTGCCACCAAACAGTACTGGTGACATCGGCCAATAGCGTTTAGTGGCCTGAGCCGGGGACGATTGAGTTGCCATCATTAATGCGGTCCTTTCTTCTAGGTGGTGAATTAAGGCCCATGGGCCACATAGCCTCGCACGAGTACACCTCCTCCCCTCTATAAAAACCCGCTTCCTTCTGCGAATGAGTGCACGTCCTTCTTCGAATCTTTTGTCCACAATTTCTTCTTTGGCCGCCCATCCGCATGGATCGTTCCCTGCTTGTCCTCTTCTTCTTCTTGGTAAGCTAAACCAAATCCTCTCCTCCCTTGTAAATTTTAGCTACCTATATCCTTCTGACAAAGAAACTATATTCCCTTCCAGCTAGCAGCAGCAGTGGGCCATGCAGACTTATCTCCCCAGCTCTACTGGCACTTAGTTCTCCCCAACACTCCCATGCCAAAAGCCATCAGCGACCACCTAAGCCCTGGTCTCTCGCTCTCACGTACTCTCTGACAGCGGTTCTTTTTTTTTTTTTAATGTAATGCTAGCTAACTGTTCTACTCCTTTCAAATTATAGATGTATTTGACGACAAGAAGGCGGGAACCCAACTCCATGACGATTTGATCAAGCATTCTGCCGCGTACGAGAAAATCGGTATCAACATCAGCTATGCCGCCGCGGACACCCAACCACATGGCGATTTGATGCCCAACGTCACCCTTTTCTTTTTTGAGAAGGACCTCCGCGCCGGCGCCAAGATGATTCTCCACTTCACTGAAAGCACCTCCAGCGCCACTTCCTCCCCCGCAAAGAGGCCGATTCCATCCCTTTCTCTTCATCCAAGCTCCCAGCGATCCTCGATCAATTTTCGATTGAACCGAACTCCATTGAAGCCGAGGCAGTGAAGAAGACACTTAAACAGTGCGAGGAGCCGGCGGTGGCCGACGAGAGGAAGTTCTGTGCGACCTCGCTGGAGTCCCTCGTGGACTTCAGCACGTCGAGCCTTGGAACACATGACGTTAAGGCCATTTCCACTACGGTGGGGAAGGAGGGCAGGCCGGCGCAGAAGTACACGATAACAGCATCCAGTCTGCGGAGGTTGTCGGGGAAGAAGCCGGTGGCGTGCCACCCGGTGGCATATCCATACGCCGTGTTCTACTGCCATGAGACGACGACGACGAGGGCATACACGATGGAAATTGGGGGGAGGACGGGACGAAGGTGGAGGCAGTGGCGGTGTGCCACACCGACACAAGGGCGTGGAACCCTGACCACATGGCGTTCAACTTGCTCAAGGTGAAGCCCGGGACGGTGCCCATCTGCCACTTCTTGTCACAGGGCGAAGTAGTGTGGAGTCGCAGCAATTAAGAGAAACGAGAGCTTCGGACTCCAGCGCAGCTATCTATGGCTTCATCTGCTGCTTTATTGCTGGTGGGAGGGCTCCGTGATATCTTTAGTCTACTGCATGTTGGCTTTTATTTTATGTTTCTCTGGCGTGACTTGCAATGCATAATAGCGCATTGAATAAAAAGGCAGGCTTTCTCCGTTAGCCTCTGCGGGGCACATGATGATATAAATGTGATCTCGATATGTTAGATGATGCTAATAATATAGCAATAAAAAAAAAACTTTAAGAGAAAGTTTTTATGACCATGCATATATGCTATTGTCATTGCTTAAAGTTGATGCCGACAGTTATTCTCCTCGGATGGGATCGGATCCACGCAAATAACGATCCGAAATTTCATAGGTACAGTGAATATTAAAATAATAATAATAATGAAAAAGATATAATTGGAATGAAAAAAAAATATAGAGGGGCATCAAATAGTATATAATATGGTATAAACCGGCTCACCTACTTCATATTAACATATAGCAGGGTGGGGAACGGCTGCGAAATTCCAAGCGTCGTGCACGGAACATACCCTGGCGGGGAATGGAGCCGCATGGGACCTAGCTACGGGTCGGCATTGCCCTCCTTCCCTTTATTGTACCAAAAAAAAACATATAGCAGAGTAAAAGGTGATAAGATATGACCGATTACATCATTGTACTTATAAAAAATATATGATGGAAATAAAGAAAAAAATATAAAGGCATAAAATAGCATGTGATATGATATGAGATGGCTAACCTACTTAATATTAACATATAGTAGATTAGAAAGTGATATGGTATAGTCAATTAAATCACTACATATGTTTTCTCAAAAGAAAAGTCTTAATTAAGAAAGACTCTCTCCAAAAATGTCACTCAAAGTAAAAAAATCCCATCAAAGATACTGATTAATTTGAATAAAAATTTGCCATCCTATTTGCAAAGAACTCTACAAAAGATACCATCTTATTCAAAGAATTAACCCATCATAGCTATCTATCAATAAATGAACAAATCCAAGAGAGACTCATTCAAAATGGCAATAAGAGCAGCTTCAAACCATTCAAAGTAACAAGATTCAATCTCTCTAAGCTCCAAAGCCTTAGAGCATCGTCTTACAAAACTTTAGTCCTCCTCCTTTCACATCCTTGGACTAACTTCAGCATCAAAGAGTCCCTTAAGAAATAATTTTTAAATATCTTTCACTCTTTTCTCTTCTTTCTCTTACATAATATATGCACAGACTAGTTAGAGAGTGTTGTACTATCCAAGTCAAGACTCATCTTGTCTATTATTATTTGTGAACCACTTTTGGACGTTAGCAAATTAGTATTATCTATAAAAATGTGAGCAAGAGCACACATCTATACCATCCAAGAGAAAATTTAAGGAGCCAACAATACTCATATAGGCACTAACGATGCAATACCCATATAGGCACTAACGATGCTTGGACCAGCTCCCAGAATTTTGCAAGAGATTTGACCAATCCGGATCCTCCTCCATCGACAATAATGTCACCCTAAAGCAATACCATGCCCTCTTTCAATACATTAAGATGCTAACCAAGTTAATCTAGAATCCAATCTCCTAAAGTTTCAATTCTAAAGACTAACTAGGAGCTAATCAGAATGACTAACCTAAACCAAAACCTAGTGAGAACCTTCAAAATCCTCAAAACAAAAAAAAATGGAAAAGGACACCAAGACGACTTACTTGAGGAGGAGCATTAAGGTTGGCTATTACAATTAGATGAGCACTCTCCTATAAAGACTCTTAAAATAGTTTAATAACTAAAGAAGAAGAACAAGAGAATTAGAGCAGTTATAAAGCATGTCTATGACAGGGGTAGTTTCATCTCATGAACCTGACCTACTTAATGAACTACCATTCACGTTCACCAAAAAGAAACTAGCCAAGCCTTTAAACCCCCACCCTTAAAATTTATGATGCCTCAATTGGTGCTATATAATGAGATTTCAAACCTTGTTAACTATCTAAAGAGCTTTAAAGTTCTCATGCTACTCACTACATAGTGTGCCCCAAATGCCATCATGTCCTAAGCCTTCCTAAGAACTTTAAAGAAGGTTGCTCATACATGATATTTGAGTCTTAAACTTGCTTCTATCAATTCTTTAAAGTAGCTAAGTCAATAGTTCACCAACCACTTCATTAGTAGCCAAAAGCATAGGAAGTCCTTGGCCAGCTTGATAGTGGTCATGTAGAGGAAAGTGAGTCGTATAGAGGCTTCATCGAATGATTCAACTTAAAAGTCCTGGAAGTTTGAGATATGAATTCCTCGATGGCAATCATAGCCCTTATCAGTGGACTTACGAACTTTAAATTTAGCTTGTATCTTATAAAGCATCCATTGAAGGATCTTATCGAACTACTAGCTTAAGTTGGAAAATATATTAATACTACAAAAACACTCACAGCTTAGAAGTAAGATAAGAGTCAGACAAAGAACAAGTATTAGAAGGACAATCAAAGGCTCAAGGAATCTTAGAAGAGGTCCCATGGAAGTCAAAAAACCCCATACTAACCTAAAACTCCTAGGATGTTTAAAAGGTATATTCCTCTAAATACCACTCGAACTTAAATCTTAATACAAATAACCCTGAAGATTGTGTGTAGGCTTGCAGAGATGAGGGCTTGGATCATGAAGAGGGATTTGAATAAGTATTGGTGATTACACAAAGACCATGAGCATAATATTAAGGAGTGGCAACATCTAAAGGATGAGATTAAGGACCTCATCTAAAGAGGATATCTTAGTTGCTACATCCAGGGCTGTCCACAACTCGAGTACGGTGCCCAAGACGAGTTCAAACCTAAAGGAAGGCCTAACAACTAGCCTACAACTAAAGTAATTACTGTGATCCATAGCAAGCCAATAACTGATCGATGGAGAAAATTCTTTAATTCAGAAGACTTATATATAATAAATATGAGCTAAAAGAGCCTATTGTCAAGAAATTAAAATTGAAGCCGAGTCAAGCATCACTTTCAATAAAGATGACCTGAAAGAAGTGTTAGTAATAGTGCCTAGGCCTATTGTATGGACATGGTATTTTGAATATTTATGAGTATTTACTATTATCATAATTTACATGTTTATTATATAATAATATCCTTGAATAATATTATTAATTATTCTAAATGTCCCTAATCAGTTATTGTTGTGGGAATAATAATAAATTAAGATAGTATGAAATCCAATAGCCCAATTCCCAAAGGCCCAATTCCCAAAGGCCCCAAACTCAGGCCCAATAATATTCTAAAATCCTAATTTCTAACCTAGCGAGAAATCTGTTTGGTGCTCCTTGTTCTCGTTGGTGCTCCTTGTTCCTGTTTGGTGCTCCCGTTTAGAGACTCTACTCCACCGCAGGCGGCAGCCACCACCTACACTGCAGGAACGAACAACACCAGTACACCACCAGCCACTAGGTCCAGCACCACCGGTCCACTAATTGCATGCTCTGCAGACTGCAGTCAACTCCTCCTCCTCCAAGTGCAACTATTTAATTTGGTAATTTCATATCATGAAATTACTATATTGCAAGGAATCTTGTCTGTCTTGAATGTACATATGCATGAGAAATTTGAAGATTATTGTACTAAGAGCCATGACAGCGGAGTGAATTTAAAAGCTTCTGCAATTGTGAACATGGTGATTTCCAATGTGTGTGTGACATAGCAGAGCAGAGCAGAGCATGACTATTGACTATGACATTGCTTTTGATTATAAATGGGTGCTTCTTTGTTATTGCTCTGCAGAAATCTGTAATAATACATATATTGTGACTGTAATCTAATCACACACACACATATTGTATTTAATGGCCTCTTTTTTGTTACTGCCTACTCAATTTATAGAATTTTATATTTTAATTTTATAATTATGGATGATACATGTAATAGGTTGCTTGGGTTTTTCATTGAAATGGCAAGTCAAGAAAAAAAAAGAAAGACACTTTTGTCATTCTTTAAACCAAGTGATGCTACATCAAGAGTGACAAGTGATACACCTTCATCACCATTGATTGCAAGCAAATCAAATACTAGCAATAATCCTCTTGGACCTCCTCAAAATTCTCAAAGCATTGGAATTGCTAGTGAGTCTCTTGAACGTGATCCAGGATTGCGTATGCCAATATGGAAGCATCTTCATAATGTCCGTGATGAAATCAGACGAGCTTATATAAAATTGGGACCATATCAACCCAAATTGCATAAGGATGAGTATCCGTCGTCTGCTTCCGGAAAACAACGTCGTCGATTTCAATCCTCTTGGTTTGAAGAATTTCCATGGTTAGAGTACTCTTTCTCTAAAGATGCTGCATTTTGTTTTCCATGTTTTCTTTTTGAAAAGAATTCATCTCCACAACATGCATTTACTGGAGACGGGTTTAGGAGTTGGAAAAGAGTTAAAGAAGGGGGGAAATGTGCATTTTTGATACATGTTGGAGGCCCTACTTCTGTACACAATAATGCTGTGAGGGCAATTGATGATTAATGGGTGTTAAACGACATATTGACAAAGTCATAAATGCTCAAACTTCAGAGGAGGTACGTAAGAACAGATTGCGCCTAACAGCAACGATTGAGAGTGTACGTTGGCTAAGCTTGCAAGCTTGTGCATTAAGAGGGCATGACGAATCACTAAACTCCAGTAATAGGGGTAATTTTATTGAGATGCTAAAACTCATGGGAAGATTGAATGTCAATATTGCAGACATTGTTTTGGAGAAAGCTCCAAAAAATGCAACATATACTTCACCAAAAATTCAGAAAGATATTTTGCACATTCTTGCTTCCAAAGTGCGGAGTAAAATTCGTGATGAGGTAGGAGATGCTAAGTTTTGCATTCTAGTTGATGAAGCAAAAGATGCATCAAATAAAGAACAGATGGCTATTGTGCTTCGATTTGTTAATATTCATGGTATGATATGTGAGCGTTTCTTTGACATTGTGAATGTTACAGATACATCAGTGTCAACACTTAAGCAAGAAATATCCGATGTTCTTACAAAATATAATTTGCACATTCAGAATATGCGAGGTCAAGGGTATGATGGTGCTAGTAACATGCGTGGTGCATTTAATGGTTTGCAGGCCTTGTTTCTTAGAGATTGTCCATATGCCTACTATGTGCATTGTTTTGCTCATCGATTGCAACTAGCACTAGTTGGGGCTGCTGAGAAAGAACATACAATTTGGCTTTTCTTTTCAAAGCTAACTACTATTGTCAATCTAGTTAGTGCTTCTTCTAAGCGTCATGCAGAGTTAAAAACTGCTCAAGCCATTGAGATTGCTCGTTCTGTGGCTAGTGGAGAACATGAGACTGGTAGAGGAATTAATCAGATTGGCAACTTGCAGAGAGCTGGAACTACCAGGTGGAGCTCTCACTTTGATTCTATTTGCAGCTTAATTGATATGTATAGTGCAACAATTAATGTACTTGAAAGCATTATGGATGAAGGTTCTTCCAACTCTATACGTGGGGAAGCTGCAGGTTCTCTAATGGTGATGAAGTCTTTTGATTTCTTATTTATCTTGCACTTAATGCATAGGCTTATGGGAGTTACTGATTTGCTTTGTCGGGCTTTGCAACACAAATCAGTTGATATCTTAAATGCCATGGATCTAGTCTCGACTACAAAATCATTGTTACAATCTTTGAGAGATGATGGCTTTGATATAATTCTTGAGCATGTTAGATCAGTTTGTAGACAATACGACATTGATGTGCCTGATATGAGTACTCATTATAAACAAGCATGTCGTTCTTCTCAGCAAAAAGATCCTATCTCAGTTCAACATCATTACCATAATGATGTATTTAATGCTTCAATTGATTTTCAGTTGGAAGAATTGAACACTAGATTCAATGATGATGCAGTTGAACTTTTAATATTAGGCTCTGCTTTGGATCCAAAAGACAACTTCAAATTGTTTAACATTGATCAAATTTGCAGTGTGGCTGCGAAATTTTACCCGAGTGATTTCACTGGACAAGACATGCACTTATTACGACTTCAACTTGAACATTATAAGTTTGATGTGCTTCATCATGAAAAGTTTTAGAATTTGTCCATAATTTCTGAATTATGTCAACGACTAGTTGAGACAAACAAGTCACAACACTACAATATGATCGATCGGTTAATTCGTCTCCTGTTAACTCTATCTGTTTCTACAGCGACTACAGAGCGAGCATTTTCAGCTATGAAGCTAGTTAAAACTGTTATTCGTAATAAAATGGAAGAGGATTTTTTGAGAGATTCCATGATTATATACATTGAGAGAGAGCTTGCTGAAGATATTGACTCTGATGTGGTAATTGATGAATTTTATGTTCAAAAGAATCGTCGAGCACAACTTCAATAGTGTGAGTTCGCGTATTTATAACTTTTCAGTATTATATTATATAATGAAATTTTCAATTGTGAATTATCTAGATGTCTTTATTTCTTGTCTTACTTCTCCACTTTATGGACAATGTGATTTGTCTACTTTGAATAGGTTTTGCATGAGTTTATTGGGAATAAAGAGGGTGGAGGCAAGGAATTGAAGCAAGAGTACTGAGAAGGAAATCATATGCATTTGTTTAGAAGATCTTTATAATGGATCTCACATGTTGTTATTCTTAATTTATAGTTAATTTTGATATGTTTTTAAGTTGATACTTTATACAATTATTGTATACAATGAGTTTAAAGCATTTGTAATCTTGAAATTGGCTGATCAAATAGATTAATCTTGTTTTCATGAGTACTGATTGTTATAGATTATAGAGACTTGGTTGTGGAGTTATGAAATGAATATAGAAGTGTGTTTATTTTGTTTTATAGGTTTGAGTTCAATAAAATATAGGGGAGATGTGTCCAATTTTTTTTCAGGGCACAACCTCGAACCCTGAGCTTCCATGATCATAAGAGTTAATTCCGTTTCTTCCATGACAGCTCGGGCGAATCTAAATCCAAGGTCCGCCCCTGGCTGGTGGTGTACTGGTGTTGTTCGTTCCTGCAGTGTAGGTGGTGGCTGCCGCCTGCGGTGGAGTAGAGTCTCTAAACGGGAGCACCAAACAGGAACAAGGAGCACCAACGGGAACAAGGAGCACCAAACAGATTTCTCGCTAGGTTAGAAATTAGGATTTTAGAATATTATTGGGCCTGAGTTTGGGGCCTTTGGGAATTGGGCTATTGGAATTAGAAGTAGTATTTTTTTTGTTAAATTTCTACCCGGGCTACAGCCCAGTGTAGCCCAAGGGTAGTTCCGCCCATGGGGATCAATCCAAGGGGTACTCCCACACAGCTGACATCTTCTAGGCCTAGCCCCCTCTTCTACCTTGACGACTCGGCCGAGATGGAGCTACGGAATCGATCGGGATGGAACTGGAGGTGGCGTGGCCAGGAGTCCTTGAGCCGAGGACGTCCGTGGGAAGGCCGGGTAGGAACTGGAAGCCATCATGGTCGGGAGTCCGTGAGCTGGGGATGTCCATGGGAAGGCCGGGTAGGAACTGGAAGCCATCGTGGCCGGGACAGCCGGGAGCCAAGAGCTGTCGGAAAGGAGCCCAAAGCCGTAGAAGGAGTTGTGACGAGCGACTTTAGGAACTGTGACGAGGTGTCGCTTCTGGGGTCGGTTCCATGGAGTTCGGAGGTGGCTGGGAGCTGAAGCTGGTAGTCCGGAGAGGACCGAGACAGCGGAACAGGATCTAGCAGCCCGGTGCCGAATTGGGACACCTGCGGGGGAGAGAAGTTGGAGTAGACTCGGGGTCGGGACGGACTAGGAGTTGGAGCCTTTCGTCCTAGTTTCCTTGCCTCTTATGCCTATGTGCCACGTTGACAACGTACTCATGTATGTACACAAGAAGCCCAAGTAATGTGGCTGCCTTGACATGCATGCATGCGGGAGGCCAAGGGGCATAATCATGGCACGTCCTTTTTTTTTTTTTTTTTTTTTTTGGTACAAACGGACGATCACACTTGTCTAGTGCGAATCAGCCCAGAAACATCTGACAATAAAATCTGCTGCAACAAGCTAGGACAATGGGAATCAGGACTCCAGACCCAGGGTCCAGAGTACTGAGCAACAAAGGAAGCCGTCCAATCCGTCGTCGAATTGGTTTCACGAAAGATATGACGGATTTGGACAGAGGCAACCATGACACGCCCTTTTGATGGAAGTAAAGGTTGAGGTTATCAGTTGACTATCAACCCGCATGGGCCACACTCATAATCGGTCAACATGACCCCTCTAGGTGGCCTGGTGAAGCCGGGAGTTGAAGGCGGGACAGGAAGCCATCGGGAGTTGGGAATCGGAGCTGCCCGTGGCCAAGAGATATGGAGTCTGGTTTGATTCGAGAACAGGGAGGCTGTGGAGCCGCCTAGAAAGTCAAAGCCGCTTAGGATGGGATCGTCTAAGGAAAAAAAGGGCCGCTTAAAAGGAGAAGCCGCCTAGGATGCCATCCAGGAGGAGAGGCCACCTAGAAGGATAGGGGCCGTTTAAAAATTGCTGGGGCCGAAGAGGATGGGCCAGAAGCCAAATTTGGTATTGGTTTTGTTCTTAAAATTTAGAAGAAAAACAAATCAAACTGAGCAATTTGTTTGGCGAAACTTTTTAATGTCATATTTTAGAGCTATCTGAAGAAAAAATTATTTCTTTCAGAAAAAAGTGGAAGCAAGAAATTAAAAAAAAAAAGTGCAAATACTTGCTAGCATTTCAATATAAAAACAACAATAATACCAACTAAAATAAGTTTTGTGCAAATACTATCAAGCATATCAGTACAAAAACAACAGTAATACCAAAAAGGACCTCATGTTTTTGATAAATTTTATTTTCGTGATGTATATCTCAGCCACATTTGAAAAGAAGGTCTTCTCAAGTGTATTGTCAAAAGTTCGCAATGTTGTGCAAACAGGAACAAAAAAAAAAAAAATTACATTCTGTATGCCATTGGTTGTGTTTAGGAGTGGTAACACCGTCGCAAGCGAAATGGCATCAGTAGCATCATCAAATAACTATGCTGAACAGCATTTGCCTCGTAAATTAAAGACTAACAACTATTAATTAGTTTTTCCCTCGTAAATTATAGACTGACAATTAATAATTAGTTTCTCTAAATTTTGATAGTTGTGTTGGCTATCAAAATTGTTGGGCGACTTGGCTTGGTGCCATGTTAGATGTCCACATAGAGTCCCAAGTGATGGACTCTATGTTGATACTGAGATCGGGACTCTTCGTATCCTGCTCTCAGTTTTATCATGTTATATAAGAGAAGATTAGAAAGTATTATGAATAAGAACTAAGATAAAATACGAAGACAGAAAAGCTTCCTTTTCTCCTCTTCTTTTCTGGCATCGCGACTCAGAAGTGTGGACAAACTGAGAACTCTTGTATCCCTCAACAACCGACGATCTATTGCTTCTACTACCATCAAAACAAGATAACTCCCATTTTTTGGCCTTCAGAAACGATGTTATGCTCAATAAACAACATTTATATAGAGATAGCATCACCGAACCATGCTGCTTAGTGAATGAACCATTCTTCATGTTCGCCAGCGTCTATATGTATCCGACGGCTCCGCCACATGATCTACGCCTTCGTCCCCCCAAGATCCCTCCCTCGCCAAGCCTTCCAGCTCTGTTCGGCTCTGGTTGGCCCAAATGGGTCCAACGGAACTAAATCCGTTTTTTTGCTTTGGCATGGGGAACTAAATTCTGTTCTGCCACACAGGGCCAAACAGAGCTAACCTGTTCGGCCACACAGGATCGAACAACGCACCATGAAAAAAAAAAAATTTGACGGTGGATCGCAGGCACTAACCTTTGCGACCGTAGCACCTTCATAAATTATTAATTGCTTGTCCATTGCTTGATTTCAATCTTAAATCGTTTCAATCGATGATCCAATGAAGATCCGGAGCGAGGGAGGCGGGACGAAGGTAGCAGGGGCTCTGGGGGCTGTTTGGGGGGGGGGGGTCGGGGGGCTATTTGGGGGGCTCCCGAAAGAGGGGGGGGGGTATTTAGTAGATAGGGTTATTTGATCCAAAAAAAATTTTAGGGGTAAAATGATCAATTTTTTGCTTTGACGTGGGGGGCTCCTCAACAATATTAGCGGTCCAAATTCGTTTACTTAAAGAATCTCATACGCCAAGACCACCGACACCCGGTCCAAAATCCCAGAATTCCACGGAAGCCTCCTCCCAAAGATCTTACCTTTGGCTCAAATTCGATACCAAATTGCGAGAAGAGGAACAGAGGAAGCCACAATACCCAGAAAGATCTCCTCCACACGTCGAGCAAGCAAGGTAAGAAAGGCCTCCCCACTAAGCAATGCAGCGAAACTCGGATCACTTTTCTTATTTTTGGCTATATTTAAATAGAAACTAATTTCTTTCCCTCCCCACTCCTCCATGTATTTTTAAAAAAAAAGTCAGACGTCATGATCTTACTTTGCTTTGTTGGGATCTTTGAAGGAAAAGAAAGGGATGAGTAAAAAAATATAGAAGGAAAAGAAAAGATTATTTTTTTTTTGTTTGAAAAGGATGGAAAGAAAAAGAAAGGTAATATTCATTATCTTGTTTGGATAGAGATAGAAGAAAAAGAAAAAAGAAAAAAGTTATATAATAATTATATCCTTCAGAATAGAAATAAACAGTAAGAATGGAAGAATGAAGAATAAAAAATAAATATTTTTTCATCTCTAAACTTATCCTCGATTTAGAATTAATAAATTTATCCTTTATGAGAAAGAAAGAAGGGAAACCGATTGCTTCCATTCCTTTCTTTCTTTTTCTTTCACCTTTCTTCCAAATAAAATAACTTATAATCTTTTTCCTTCATTCCCTTTTTCTTTTCCTTCATTCCCTTACATCTAAAGTCCAAGATTCCATGGAATCTTTATTTCTATGCACCGATGAATTTTGGAATCAGCTTCTTTAGAAAGATGAGCTGTAAAGGGCACGTGAGAGCGAGCAACGAGCATAGCAATCCGCTGGCAAGAAAACGCTACGACGAAGTAGAGTAAGCTAAATTAGATTTTGGTCAGACATTCAAAGGGCTATTGGAGCAGTCGGTGAGAGAAGGTCGAACGCCCCTTCTTTCTACCATATCACAAAGAATCAAAATAAATTATAGACAATGAATCTCTTCTAAATTAAATATCTAAAGAAGACATAGAAGAGAAGGTCACAACTCAAAACTCCAAAGTCGGAAGAGGTGAAGATCAAAAAATTTAAAATGGTATTGACAAACCCATGACCCCATTCGATTCAGGTTGGATTGATCGATTCACGAGTAAACAGAACGAATTGATTAGATTATTTCGGATGTCTTACACATTCGATTTATGTTAGAATCGAATCGATCTTGGTTCAACCAGTCCAATCGACCCATTCGATCTAGCTCTAACTATTTAATACCTCATAAAGCAAAGTAGAAATGACGAAATTTTCTAAACATACTTAAAAAAATATTTAATGCACAACAATAAAGTTAAAAAAAGAGTAAAAAATAATAAAAAAATATATGCTCAATACCTTTACATATACATAAACTTTATGTAATAGAATATTGCATATCTAATTGATCATCATATGCCTCGTATCGAGCATGAACATTTATCATTGATTCATGCTTCATTTGTGTATGGATATTAATCATAGCTATTCATGCTTGTACGCTCTTGCATAAAGCTTAAATAGTTAAATTTTTTCACTTTAAAGTTCATATTATTGCATAAAATTAGAGTATTAAATTTTTCTTCAAATAATTATTAATTTTTTTTATTTTTCGTATAAAGCTGAATAGATAGGATATTAAATATTTTAACAAGGGCCCACGGAATGTTAACATAACCCATTTGATATATAGGTGTGGCAAGCATTTGTCAGACAAACAATGCTAGAGAAGCCCATATATTTTTGAAAATGAAAAAGGAAACGATAAATAAGGCCATTTAAAATTGCAAAAAACCAAACCAAAGAAATCTTCTTTGTGGTATGGAAATAGAGATGACCAAACATTTATGAGAAATGAGATTCCATAGTAAACTTACTACTACATACAATTTATAAAGTGACAACCTTTGATCAGTTGACGTACTTGGTATATTCTCGTCGAGCGCTTCAGCGCAGCAAGGAAAAGCATGCCATGCAAAAAAGGAAAATAAAAAATAAAAAAGTAGCATGAATTGAATAAATAATTATGTCATTGTTGGCATATTTTGGTTTGTAAGCTCAAGTGTGGCACATTCAAAGTACAGATGAGTTACAAAGGTTTGAGAACTTAGGCTACATAGGTTCTCAAAGGTTTAAGAACTTAGGCTACGTAAGTTCTCAGGTTACTAAGTCATTTGGATCGGCTTGTGACCCAAGAATAGAGAGTATGGGCTCGGATTTGAGTGCTTTCTTATATGGCTTAAAAAGAAGTTTTTTGAGAGAATGTTTAATAATTTAACTATAGGTTATGAGACTGGGTCCATGAAGATTGTTCAGGTTTTTTTGGACAGACTTTCATATTTTAAGAAGTTTGTTAGGGAGTTGGTTACAAGTTTTATTATTCAAGATGAATGATTATTTAAGGTTCTATGTAACTCGATAGACGAAAAAAGATTAAGAAATAAAGGTATTTTTTTTTTCTTATATATATATTAATCTTCTCTTACGCGTCTGATTACAATGAAAAAATGCGCAATAAATGGTATCAAGCGCTTGAAAAAAAGAAAAACGGAAGGAATCAGATATCATATTCATTCCTAAAAAAAAATATCTTATGGCCAAGAACCACCATAAGGGGAAAAAAATATTGCGATGCCCAAATGCATCGCAATTGCATCGCTAAACATGCTATTGCGATGCAATAGCGACGCAATGACAGCATCGCTCAGATGCCCGTCGCAATATCCATTTGTTGCAATTGCGTGCAATATTGCGACTCTCTGCGACACAACAATGCGTCGCAATATTGCGACGCATCCAAATACGTCGCTAAATTTAAAACTAATTTTTAATATTTAAAATTATTATTAAATATTGCGAAGCATTTAATTGCGTCGCAATATTGTGATGCATTTAGTTGAATCATAATATTTAATAATAATATTTTTGATATAATAACGACGCAATTTGAGTCGCTAATACATCGCAAATAAATTTTTTTTAAAAATATTGCGACGCAAGGTCATTGCATCGCAATATTTATTAAAAATATTTTAGATATAATAGCGACGCAATTTGAGTCGCTAATGCGTCGCTATTAAATTTTTTTTTTATTGTTGCGACGCCAGGTCATTGCGTCGCATATTTAATAATAATATTTTAAAAATATTAGCGATGCAATTTCAGTCGCTAATGCGTCGCAAATTAAATTTTTTAAAAAATATAAAAAATTAAAAATTAAAACTGTTAAAATAATTTTGTTAAATTTAAATATTGATAGAAACATTCTTTACTCATATTGATTCAAACAATAATCAATTTCCAAAAATAATTCATATATTAAAATTTTGAAGTTTTCATGTGCACAAAAAAAAAGAAAACAAAATACATCAAGAATCTGAGCGATCACGTGGAGGCTGGAGACCCTGCGACAAGCGGCTAACCATATTCTGCAAATGATGCATCTGATCTCGCACGTCTGCAAGCTCCTGATCCTGGCCTCGCATACGCTGCTCGAACTCGTTCTCGACCTCCTGCCGAACCTTCTGACGAACGTCCTGCCGAACCTCCTATGCAATAGATCTTCGAATGTCGTCTAAACGCTCAGCAGGAATATCACCAGAAAATTATGAGCTGGAGGCCTGATGGGAAAAATATGCAGAAGCTCTAGTGCCCAGACCATAAACCTTGCGGTCTCGCGGCTGGGCACCAACAGCCTCCAAAAACACACGCCGACTCTCCTCTACTGAGAGTTCGACGAGTGTCTCCCCATCAGTGGAGTCGACCTGCGATGCCTGGGAGCGAAGCTCCTCGACTCGTGTCTTTAAATTATAAAATCAACAATAAATGAGTTAATAAATTTCTCGAAATAAAATTTTAGAAATTAAACAGATACTACATAAATCTAATTTCTTACCGCAACCTTCCGTGATCGTGTGTCGACCCAGAAACCGTCCCTCCTCGTGTGTGTCGCCCTGAATAGACGAAACTCATCAGGATCTCCGCCCTCCTGCTCAGACTATAACAATAAAAAAATTGATATTAATACAAATATTTGTAAATAACTAAATTAGTAATTAAAATATTTGCGTTTTCTTACCATACGCCGTCTGTGCTCCTGAATCGAAATGGAGCCCGAAGTATGGCGGGAGAGACCCGTGCCAGGACCGCCCTTCTCGGATCGGCGGTTCGTGCTGGCTGATGCGGACCTCCTGCTCCAGCCATCGGACTGCCAGGCCTGCTGCCACTCGTGCCAAATACCCTCTGGCACATGCACAGGACGTTGACCCGATGACCTCCAACGATGAAGCATGTCGGAGTATCGGCGTCCCGTCAGAGCCTCCCTGCTGCCCTAATGGCATCATGGCTGGCAGGGTCCCACGTAAACTTTTTCTGAATTAAAATAAACAGTTAGTTTCAGAATTTATTAAGATTAAGAAATTTTATATCAGTGATAAATTGTATTTAATAAGTTTACCTGAAACTCAGAAAAATAAAACTCCCTCGTGGCTGGACATACGTGGTGCCAATCGTAGCCACTGGGATATGCACGCCTCTGAAATACGGCACTGATATGGCTAAATACATGATGCTGCTCATAAATCTATTAAAAAATGCATGTTTATAAGTAATTGACTTAAAAACATAAACATATATTTTTAATTAGTATATACTTACAGCCCATGAGCATCAAGTCGAAGTACGGTGCGGCTGATGGTGGAAGAACTCTCCGAGGTATGTGCCGATCGACTGGATGGTAATACCAATGCAGGATCACCGCCGACTGCTGGAGAGATCAAAGGTTGTGCGATGTGTGGAGATCCGAACTCTCCATCTCCAAAGCTCATGTGATCTGATGCAGCAGAGCTACGTCCCTGCTCACTCCATATGTCGTCGGTAGATCTACCTTTGCCCGTCATACTGAAAATACTAAAGATTCATGCAATTAAATTACGATTAATGATTGACTATGTAAAAATTTACCACTTATAAAATAAAGTTGAATTTAAGAAAACCTCTATGTTTAATCGGTGTCATTTGTTTCGTGAAATGTTGGTTCAACATCCGATGCCGTATCGAACTGCGATTCAGTTTCATTATCATCGGAAGGAAACCGAACATTTGCATCCGCAATTTCTTGGACATCACCATTTGGATCTCTAAGTGATGTTTCAGGAGCCCTTGTGTCGTCCTCAATTGCATGCATTTCCATCTCATCCTCTTGAAATGCAGGGCACTCGGCTGATTGACTTGATGAACTCTCCTCTAATAAGATTGTTGAACGTGGGATGATTTTAGAAACAGCCCACCAATCTCGCTTGTCGTTGCGCAAACTTGGATATCCGCAGTAAAACACTTGCTGAGCTTGGGATGCAAGGATGAATGGGTCATATTTCTGCAATCTTCATCGATGGTTCACTTCAACCAAACTGTAGTCGTTATGAATCCTTTTGCCCACAGGAACTGTCGGATCGAACCAGTCGCAACGAAATAATACGGTACATTTCATAGGCCAACCGGGATATTCAACTTCAACCACCTCTACTAACTTTCCGTAATAATCCTGCATATTTGCTCCAACACTTTCTCCTTTAACACACACGCCCCAGTTCTGCGTGCCTCTTGAAGCTGCTAATCGTTCAATCTGAAATTTGTACACATTAACAAAATAGCCAGTAGAGGTTGTTACAGTCTTCAATGGCCATTGCGATAGACATTTAATGAAAATATTATCGGTTGGGGACCATGGACCGTTTACTTATAAATTAATAAGCTATTCACAACCAATTCGAAAAATTAAAGCCATTACTGAAATTGATTGAGTGATACTACTCACAAATTCATAAAACCAGCAAGCGAACTCCGTTTCTAACTTCTGTCCAATTGCAACTTGACTGATGTCGGGATTCATCTATCGTTGTCATCACAATACATCCTTATGGGATGATAAGGATTAAAACTGATGTTAGCAATTAAATATTATGGTATATTGTAATTTAAATTAGAAGTTCCAATTAAGCATTGAAGTATACACTTACTCAATATATGGATCGACTTCTCTATAGTTCATTAGGATATAATAATGTGCTGCATTATACTCCATATCACTAAGATTTCTTGACTTCTACCCCCTAAATGAACGGCCGATACATTTAAAAATTGATATTCTACCGTCATTAGGTTCTCCTTCGTCCACATACGTCATCGTTATGACCAAGATTTCGGCTCCTCGTGTGGACGTAACCCTCAAAGTAATGCGAGGAAAAAGCTGAAACTTCTTCGACTAAGTGTGCATTGCATATAGAACCTTCAACCCTTGCCTTATTACGCACATTATTTTTTAACTTCTTAAGGTACCTATATGTAAAGTTGAGACAAAAATTAACCAATTTTCTCGCAATGAAATAATATTTGAAATGTCAATATGTCTTAATGATGTATATATTTACCTCTCGAAAGGATACATCCAGCGATACTGCACGGGACCAGCTATACTCGCTTCGTATGGTAAGTGAACCGGTATATGCTCCATTGAGTCAAAAAAACTGGGAGGAAATATTCGCTCCAGCTTGCATAAAATAATTGAAATTTTCTCCTCAAGACTTGCCATGGATGCAGAAGTAATGACTGTGGCAGACAACTCCTTGAAGAACAAGCTGAGCTCTGTCAATGCCTTCCTGATATATTGCGGAAGCAACTCACGAAAAGCTATAGGCAATAACTGTTGCATAAAAACATGACAGTCGTGACTCTTCATGCCGAACAACTTGAGCTTATGCATGTCCACACACCTACTGATATTTGAGGCATAACCATCTGGAAATTTTAACCCTCTAAGCCAGTTATATAAAACTTCTCGTGAATTTCTGTCAAGAGTGTAACAGGCTTTAGGATAGGTCCCGTCGGTACTCCTCCTCAAATCACCTCTTCTATAATACTGATTAAGTTCTTCTCTTAACTTTGCAGGGTCTTTTGTTTTTCCCGGGATGTTTAGCACCGTGTTAAATATGTTATCAAAAAATTTTTTCTTGATATGCATAACATCCAAGTTGTGCCGGATGAGATTTGTGCTCCAATAAGGCAAATACCAAAATATACTTCGCTTCTTCCAGTTATATTCTTTACATATACGGCCATTTATTTTATCTGCATCTGGTTCCCAAGCATACCTCAACCCCAAATGCTCTATAGTATCAAATATATCCGTGCTGGACCTAACCGGTTCGGCGAATTTTGTGACTGCTTTGTTCTTCCGGAAAGCGATTAAGTTATGCCTGTAAGGATGATTTGGGGGCAAGAACTTCCTATGATTATCAAACCATGATTGCTTACCACTCTTCTGCAATGTAAATGCATCCGAATCATACATGCAATGAGGGCATGCCAGACGTCCAGCAGTGCTCCAACCAGACAACATTGCATATGCCGGGAAGTCACTTATTGTCCACATCAAAGCAACTCTCATGATGAAATTCTATTTCATAGAAATGTCGTAGGCTACGACTCCTGTTTCCCACAACATTTTCAATTCGGCCACCAACGGTTGCAAGAAGACATCAATCTTTTCCTTTGGATTTGATGGTCCTGGAACCAAAACTGTCAAAAACATTGCAGTCTCTTTCATGCACTTCCATGGAGGAAGGTTATATACATTTAGTATCGGAGGCCAACATGAATACTGTTGCCCCGCTTGACCGAATGGTTGGAAGCCATCGGTACAAAGACCTAATCTGACATTCCTTATATCTTCAGCGAAATCAGGATGATTGTCATTGAAATGCTTCTAAGCTTTTGAATATGATGGATGCTGCATTTCATCCTCTTTAGATTCATGTTCGGCATGCCATCTCATATCAGCAGCTGTAGCCTCAGATCTGTATAATCTCTGCAGGCATGGAGTCAGAGGAAAGTAATGCATCCTCTTGTAAGGAACACTTTTCCTCCTACTTGTACTAGCTCCCCTTCGCCGTTTTTGTACCTCGATTGCCCACAAATCTTACACCATCTCAGCTCCGAGTCTTCACCCTCAATATATCATACAATTGTTCAAGCAACAATCGATCTTATTAACCGGGAGCCCAAGCCCACGCAACAACTTCTTCGTTGAGTAAAAACTGTCTGCTACAACATTATCATTTGGCAAAATTTCCTTAATTAACCCAGCTACAGAATTAAATACCTTTTCTGATAATCGATGTTCTGCCTTAATATTCAGCAACCGAGCAGCCATCGACAACTGTGAATGACCCTCACAACCAGGATACAATTCTTGATTTGTAGCACGCAACATATCATAAAATTGTTGTGCATCTGGATTTGGTTCTTCCATAAATGTATTCTGATTGAATTCATTACCCGATGCATTCATCACCATTTCTTCATATGTGTTTAGATTCAAAAATGGTTTATCAACGGGAATTGACACTTGTTGGCTTGTAACAATGGCTGGAATTTCCTCTGGTTCACCATGACAGTACCAAACATCGTAATCAGGAACAAACCCCTTTTTACACCGATGCACCTTAACAGTATCGATATCTCTGTAGGCTTTATTCTGACACATGTGATAGTTGCATGGGCACCTAATCCTAGGCCCATCCATCCATTCAGGTTGGCTACATGCAAATGCGATAAATTCTTTCAATCCATTCAGAAAATCTGGATTAAGCAAGCCATCTTTTATCCTTGCATACATCCACGAGCGAGCCCCGCTCATTTTTGATCGACTTATACAATTTCTGATAAACCATCAAAGGAACCACATTATAAAACTATATTAGCATTACTAAATATATAACTAAATTTTTCTTTTACACAACTTAAGTTAATAATAACCATTTAAATAATTTATAACTGAACCAATTTTTTTTAGACACAACTAAGGTCCCTACCCTGCAAGGTCCGGCCACGGCTACGATCCTTGGCATGCTAGCAAGGACCGAGGCACAGGTTCATGCCAGGCTAATGCTAGGGCTTGAGTTCGGGTCGGGCCGCAAGGCGGTCCGTTTAATCATGAGACTTCACAAGCATTCAAGTGTCCTAAATTAATTCTACCTTCACTCCATGTCTAAAAGGTAAGGCCCTATCCCATTCAAGAATATTTTTTGTGATATGTTATTCTGCTATTAATTATCATCGATCGGTTACGTTGAAATTTCGGCAGCATTTCCCTATATGTTCTCCTAAATGTGTGGCATATAAGCCACACTAGGAGAACGTATGAGCAAATACAAACCGCAATCTCATCCAACGATGATTAATNATGAGCAAATACAAACCGCAATCTCACCCAACGATGATTAATAGCAGACTAACATATCGCAAAAAATATTCCCAAACTGTCCACCAGGACAATTTGAGAATTTGCAAGACTAAGGCTTACAAATTCTCAAACGGTCTAAAGGTTATAGTGCTGTGATTAATATATGGAAGTCCGAAGACAATCGAACTTATGCTTGTTATTCTTAACTTCTTGTCAATTATACATATATAGGAATAGTGTTATATATATATAGTCACTGACTTCTTAAGATTATTGTGTCGAATACAAATGTTTGTGAAGACTAAAATATAAATCATTGAAACTACTAATTTGTTGCTGCAAATTAAATAATAATACAACAAGACTTTCTATCTAGCATTACATAATTTAATGCATCATTCATTTGGCAGAATGTAAATAATCAAGACATAACAATTGTAAATAACTACAAATGCACAAATATTATTGCATAAACATGCATTGTATAATGAATAGCAACGAATATTATTGCATCAAGACTAACAATTGTAAATAATTACAAATGCACAAATATTTGCATAAACATTCTACTTAAATTAATTATTGCATAAACATTTTGTAAATTAAATAATAATACAACAAGACTTTCTATCTAGCATTACAAATATTATTGCATAATCAAGACATAACAATCAGTCTATCCAAAGAGCTCCGACTAATGACATAAATTAATTAATTTATAACTAATCTAATAAAAAATTAGATTAGTGGTCATATTTTTTTATATTTATCATCAAATTATTTGAAATTATTTTAAAAACAATAAAATATGATAGAATCTAATTTTTTTGTTAATTTTTTTATGAGTGTTAATTTTTTTTTAATTGAAGGGGCCGGGGGTGGGGGAAAAGCCCCCTAGCTGTTACCATTTTTTTTTTTTAATTGAAGGGGCCGAGAAGACAAAACGGGGGGGGGGGGGGGGGGGGAGGTTCCCCACCCCCTCTGTTACCATTTTTTTTTTTTTTGACTGTGGCTGGCCACCGTGGCCAGGCCACTGCCGGCCACGGCAGCGGCCGTGGCCGGAGAAGACGGCCACGCCGCGGCCGGTCCGGCCGTGGGAAGAAGACAAAATGGGGGGGGGGGTTCCCCCCCCCCGTTACCCAATTTTTTTTTTTTTGACTGTGGCCTGGCCACCGTGGCCAGGCCACTGCCGGCCACGGCAGCGGCCGTGGCCGGCTTCCGGCCGCGGCCACGGCCGTGGCCGGCTTCTCCGGCCGCGGCCACGGCCGTGGCCGGAGAAGACAAATGGGGGGGGGGTGGTTTCCCCACCCCCCTGTTACCAAATTTTTTTTTTTTTTTGACTGTGGCCTGGCCACCGTTGCCAGGCCACGACAGCGGCCGTGGCTGGAGAAGACAAAATGGGGGGGGACCCCCCCTGTAACCAATTTTTTTTTCTTTGACTGTGGCCTGGCCACCGTGGCCAGGCCACTGCCGACCACGGCAGCTGCCGTGGCCAGGCCACTGCCGGCCACGGCAGCTGCCGTGGCCGGAGAAGACGGCCACGGTCTTGGCCGTGGCCGGAGGAAAATTATTACAAAATTTTTTTTAAGAGGGTTGGGGGCTTACATCGGTCGAGATGATACGCTGGAGTTGGAGGAGATCGCCGGGGAGCTGGAGCACCAGAGGGGGGAGCCAGAGCAGCGGACGGTGGCAGCCGGATTTTTTTGGGGAGGGCGGCGGCTAGGTCAAGACGGGGAAGAAGAAGAGAAGGCCGGCCGAATGTATATATGAGAAATTAGCGACGCAATTTATTGTGTCGCTAATCGGTTGCAATTTTTTTTTAATTTATTATGTATTAGCGACGCAACAATGCGTCGCTAATCCATCGTTAATTTGGTTTTATTATATTTTTATGAAAAAAATTGCGACGTAATTAATTGCGTCGCTAATGCGTCGCTAACTTGGCACCAATATCCGACAGAAAAATTATTTTTATTTTCTAAAATTGCATCGCTAAGGCGTCATAATATTTTTTAATATTTTTAAATAATTAAAATAATAATTTATAACAATAATTATGATGCATACAGTGCGTTGCAAAAATTTTTCTAACTATTTCATTACATATATTTATCCGAAAAACATTGCGACGCAACTAATGCGTCGCAATAATATATATGTTTTATTTATTTTTTTTAAATATTTATAAATGATAATATATAATTTATGATAATAATTGCGATGCACAAATTGCGTTGCAATATTTTTTTATACTTTTTATTACATATATTATAAAAAAACATTGCGACGCAACTTATGCATCGCAATATTATATTTCTTTTATTTATTAATACTAATAAAAATTATATTTACTAAAAATAATTGCGATGCATACATTGCGTTGCAAGATTTGTTTATTTTTTCTTCAAAAATGCATCGCTAGGGCATCGTAATAATTTTTTAATATTTATAAATGATAATATATATAATTTATTATAATAATTGCGACGCATAAATTGCATCGTATATTTTTTAATACTTTTTTATTACATATTTATAGAAAAAATATTGCGACGCAACTTATGCATCGCATATTATATTTCTTTTATTTATTAATACTGATAAAAATTATATTTACTAAAAATAATTACGACGCATATATTGCGTCGCAAGATTTGTTTATTTTTTTCTTCGAAAATACATCGTTACGGCATCGCAATAATTTTTTAATATTTATAAATAATATATATAATTTATGATAATAATTGCGACGCACAAATTGTGTCGCAATATTTTTTTTACTTTTTCATTACATATATTTATAGAAAAAACATTGCGACGCAACTTATGCGTCGCAATATTATATTTCTTTATTTATTAATACTGATAAAAATATATTTACTAAAAATAATTGCGATGCATACATTGCGTCGCAAGATTTGTTTATTTTTTTCTTCGAAAATGCGTCACTACGGCATCGCAATAATTTTTTAATATTTATAAATGATAATATATATAATTTATGATAATAATTGCGACGCACAAATTACGTCGCAATATTTTTTTATACTTTTTCATTACATATATTTATAAAAAATATTATGACGTAACTTATGCCTCGCAATATTATATTTTTTTATTTATTATTACTGATAAAAATTATATTTACTAAAAATAATTGCGACGCTAATATTGCGTCGTAATATTTGTTTATTTTTTTCTTCGAAAATGCATCGCTACGACATCGCTACGGTTCGAGATCGCTGACGATCCGACGGTTGCCATCGATCCCAGCGCTGATCCCGATCGGCCATGATCGATCCCAGACCGATGCGATCGGTCCGAGATCGCTGACGATCCGATGGTTGCGATCGATTCAAGCCCTGATTTCGATCAGCCACGATCGATCCCGGACCGTTGCGATCGGTCCGAGATCGCTGACGATCCGACGGTTACGATCGATCCAAGCCCTGATCCCGATCGGCCACGACCGATCCCGGACCGTGGCGATCGGTCCGATCGGCGATGATCCGACGATTGCGATCGATCCAAGCCCTGATCCCGATCGTCCACGATCGATCTCGGACTGAGATCGATCGAACCGATCAGCATCGATCCGACGGTTGCCATCGATCCCAACCCTGATCTTGATCCGCCATGACCGATCTCGGACCACGGCGATCGATCCGATCAGCGAAGATCCGACGATTGCGATCGATCCAAGCCCTGATCCCGATCGGTCACGACCGATCCCGAACCGTTGCGATCGGTCCGAGATCGCTGATGATCCGACCGTTGCGATCGATCCAGGCCCTGATCCCGATCGGCCATGACCGATCCCATACCGATGCGATCGGACCGAGATCATTGACATTCCGACGGTTGCGATCGATCCAAGCCCTGATCCCGAACGGCCACGACGATCTCGGACCATGGCGATCGGTCCGATCGGCGATGATCCGATGATGTGATCGATCCAAGCCCTGATCCCAATCGTCCACGATCGATCTCGGACCATGGCGATCGGACCGATCGGCGTCGATCCGACGGTTGCCATCGATCCCAACCCTGATCCTGATCCGCCATGACCGATCTCGGACCATGACGATCGATCCGATCGGCGATGATCCGACGATTGCGATCGATCCAAGCCCTGATCCCGATTGGTCACGATCGATCGAGGACCATGGTGATCGGATCGATCGGCGTCGATCCGATGGTTGCCATCGATCCAAGCCCTGATCGATCCCGATCGGCGATGAACGATCTCGGACCATCGCGATCGATCCGATAGGCGACAATCCGACGGTTGTGATCGATCCAGGCCGTGATCCCGATCGGCCACGACCAATCTCGGACCGTTGCAATCCGTCCGAGATCGGCGATGATCCGATTGTTGCGATCGATAGAAGCCATGATCCCGATCGGCCACGACCGATCTCGGACCGTGGTGATCGGTCCGATCAGCGACGATCTGATGGTTGCGATCGATCCAAGCCCTGATCCTGATCGGCCATGGCCGATCCCAGACTGATGCGATCGGTCCGAGATCGCTGACGATCCGACGGTTCCGATCGATCCAAGCCCTGATTTCGATCGGCCACGACCGATCCCGGACCGTTGTGATCGGTCCGAGATTGCTAACGATCCGACGGTTATGATCGATCCAAGCCCTGATCCTGATCGGCCACGACCGATCTCGGACCGTCGCGATCGATCCGATAGGCGACAATCCGACGGTTGCGATCGATCCAGGCCGTGATCCCAATCGGCCACGACCGATCTCGGACCGTTGCAATCCGTCCGAGATCGGCGACGATCCGATTGTTGCGATCGATCGAAGCCATGATCCCGATCGGCCACGACCGATCTTGGACCGTGGCGATCGATCCGATCGGCGACGATCCGACGGTTGCGATCGATCCAAGCCCTGATCCCGATCGGCCATGACCAATCCCAGACCGTTGCGATCGGTCCGAGATCACTGACGATCCAACGGTTACGATCGATCCAAGCCTTGATCCCGATCGGCCACGACCGATCCTGGACCGTGGCGATCAGTCCAATCGGCGATGATCCGACGATTGCGATCGATCCAAGCCCTGATCCCGATCGTCCATAATCGATCTCGGACCGAGATCGATCGAACCGATCGGTGTCGATCCGATGGTTGCCATCGATCCCAACCCTGATCCTGATCCGCCATGACCGATCTCGGACCACGGCGATCGATCCGATCGGCGACGATCCGACGATTGCGATCGATCCAAGCCCTGATCCCGATCGGCCATGACCGATCCCAGACCGTTGCGATCGGTCCGAGATCGCTGATGATCCGATGGTTGCGATCGATCCAGGCCCTGATCCCGATCGGCCATGACCGATCCCATACCGATGCGATCGGTCCAAGATCGCTGACGTTCTGACGGTTGCGATCGATCCAAGCCCTGATCCCGATCGGCCACGACCGATCCCGGACCGTGGCGATCGGTCCGATCGACGATGATCCGACGATTGCGATCGATCCAAGCCCTGATCCCGATCGTCCACGATCGATCTCGGACCGTGGCGATCGGACCGATCGGCGTCGATCCGACGGTTGCCATCGATCCCAACCCTGATCCTGATCCGTCATGACCGATCTCGGACCATGACGATCGATCCGATCGATGACAATCTGACGATTGCGATCGATCCAAGCCCTGATCCCGATTGGCCACGACCGATCGAGGACCATGGCGATCGGATCGATCGGCATCGATCCGACGGTTGCCATCGATCCAAGCCCTGATCGATCCCGGTCGGCGATGAACGATCTCGGACCGTCGCGATCGATTCGATAGGCAACAATCCGACGGTTGTGATCGATCCAGGCCGTGATCCCGATCGGCCACGATCGATCTCGGACCGTTGCAATCCGTCCGAGATCGGCGACGATCCGATTGTTGCGATCGATCGAAGCCATGATCCTAATCGGCCACGACCGATCTCGGACCGTGGTGATCGGTCCGATCGGCGATGATCCGACGGTTGCGATCGATCCAAGCCCTGATTCCGATCGGCCACGATCGATTTTAGACCGATCGCTATTTAACATAATTAATTTTTTAAAAACATTGCGACGCAAAGGGTTGCGTCGTATTTTTTTAATATGATAATTATATTATAAAAAAATTAATTTTATTTATAATAATTACGACGCAACAAGTGTGTCGCTAAATTAAAATATAATTTTCCTAATTTTTTGGTTTATTGCGTTGCTAATGCATCGCTATTTAACATAATTAATTTTTTAAAAAATATTGCGACGCACTGAGTTGCGTCGCAATATTTTTTTCTTATATTTATACTTTATAAAAATTAATTTTATTTAAATTATTTGCGACGCAATTGGTGCGTCGCTAAATTAAAAATAATTTTTTGATTTTCTGGTTTATTGCATCGCTAATGCGTCGCTATTTAATATTTTAATTTTTTTAAATACATTGCGATGCACTGAGTTGCATCGCAATATTTTTTTCTAATATTTATAGTTTATAAAATTTAATTTTATTTAAATTTTTTGCGATGCAATTGGTGCGTCGCTAAATTAAAAATAATTTTTTTAATTTTCTAATTTATTGCGTCGCTAATGCGTCGCTATTTAATATATTTAATTTTTTTAAAAATATTGCTTCACACTGAGTTGCATTGCAATATTTTTTTCTAATATTTATAGTTTATAAAATTTAATTTTATTTAAATTATTTGTGATGCAATTGTTGTGTCACTAAATTAAAAATAATTTTTTTAATTTTTTGGTTTATTGCGTCGCTAATGCGTCGCTATTTAATATATTTAATTTTTTTAAAAATTGCGACGCACTGAGTTGTGTCGCAATATTTTTTTCTAATATTTATAATTTATATAATTTAATTTTATTTAAATTATTTGCGACGCAATTGGTGCGTCGCTAAATTAAAAATAATTTTTCTAATTTTTTAGTTTATTGCATTACTATTTAACATATTTAATTCTTTTAAAACATTGCGACGCACTGAGTTGCGTTGCAATATTTTTCCCATATTTATATTTTATAAAAAAATAATTTAAAAATATTGTGATGCATTATTTGCGTTGCTAAATAAAAAAATTAATTTTTTTTGATTTTCTGGTTTATTGAGTCGTTAATGTATCGCTAATTGCGTCGCAATATTTTGTTGTCACAGAGGCGTCGCAAAGTGGTCGCAATTTAGCGACGCATAATTGCGTCGCTAAATTTGCGTCGCTATTTCAGTATTTTCTTATGGTGTTAGATATTTAAAATTAATAATATGTAAAATTATTAAATAAGATTTGATAATTTAGATATTATTATATTTAATTTAAATATTATTTGTAAATTAGTTGCAAATAAAAAAATAACTTTTTTCCTTGATATGATCAAGGAGTTGATATACATATGAGAATTGTTCTTATACGGTCAAAATAAATTGTAACAGATAAAGATTATCTAAATTAAATTAATTTAAATTTTTTTTAATTCACCTAGAGTCTATAAATAAGGCATATGGTGGACTTTCAGAAGGCTTAAAAAATAAAAGAAAAGTTTCTCTTCTCCTTTTCTCTCTTATTTTATATGCGCTAGAGTTGTGAGAAATATAGAAAAATAAGAGTGAGCACACTCTCATAATTTGATACCGATCCTGAAAATGGTGAGGAAGGCTCTGGTTTCATTTTATTTTGTAGGTATTTTGTGACATACCTTGGTCCGTAAACTCTACCGTGGGATTCTTTATTCATAGCTTCAAATATGGTAGTAGGACGCGTCTGCTCCTTCAATATCTCAACACATCGGTATGTTTTATATTTAAAAAAATTATATAATAATTTTTTTTGATATGATAATATTAATTTTATGCATGTCAAATGATCTGCATACTTCCGTTATACATATATATGATATATGATATATATATATATATATATATATATATATATATTGAATTCCAACACAAATGACCAAGATACGAAGGCAAGTCTATAGTCCAACTTCTATATTCTCCCTCTTCCATTGCCCAATTTGCTAAAAAATGAATTACTACTTGATTTCCTTCTTTAAAGATATGTTGGCCAAAAATTAAAAAAAAAAAAAGGGTTCTAGAAGCTTGATCAATCAAGTCCTGAAGCCAGGGATGCCAACAGAGTTTGCTCCATGCATCCAAAGAGATCATAATTGCTAGATCTCCTTCAATTCGGCAATGGGTATTGACGTTGAGTAAACTGGAATAGCAGCTCAAAATAACAAACGGCTAGCACGGTCATGAATAACAAATCCAACATCCACTGCATCTGTGTAGACAGATCACTCAAAATCTATTTTTAGGAAATCTAGCTGAGAGGATACTTAGGAGACATATTTGGACAATTCGTGATAGACTGTGAGAGAATATCCTAGGGACCAGGTACATATTTTAGAGTACAATTTCTTGAGTGAAAAAATTCAAAAGAATTACCAACGGTATGTTGAATTATAAAGCATGGATTAAAAAACTCCCTTCAAATAAATACTCATTTTGAGCCCTCCAAATCCACCATAAAGAATAACAAACAAAATATTGTAATACTCATGTCCCTGAATCTTTTGGAATTAGAAGAAGAAATTTCTATACTTGATGAAGTGAATTAATACCATGAAGATGAAACAGCCGCATTCCTTGCCAAATATGGATAAATCCTAGAGATTTAGGTAGTGTTTGATAGAAAAAATATTATCTATGAATAAGTATGCAGGATAGAGTTTGTCCCCTAGCTATCCCTAGGGAATCCCTTGGCTATCCCATTGATCATATCAAATGCAAAAAGGTAAATCCATAGGATAACTTTTTTTAACTCTTATTTGGAGGGATAACCAGCTATTTCTACATTTTCATATCCTACGATCAACCATGGTTAACCATAAATTATCCCTTTGGTTAACTTTATTCTCAGCTATCCTTGTAGTTATGATTTTTGGGAATAAGAGGGGGATCTCGGACTACGTTAGAGAACAAATGATTTGAGGATTCTGCCTTCCATTCGTAGCGTTTGCAATAGAGATACTGATGGCTGCCTTACTGCTTACAATTTATCCACGCTGCCATAGCCTCCATAAGAAAAGAATAATCCTTTGCTGATAATTCAACTTTCAAATTCTCTGAGCTTCAAAATGCTGGCTAGAACTTTGCTTTTTCTGTAAAAATACATCAATCTCTCACATAGAAATTGATATTCAAAATCTATCAGCCCAACATAATATATCCGTTTGGTCCGTGCCATAAATAGGGATTCTGCACCACACTCTTAGGAAAGATAGATTCTAAAAAATATTGGTTTCAAGTTCTAAATTAAAGATAAGCTCCTTAACTATTGAGATAGAGTGCAGAGTAACAGCATTTGAGCAGCAGTGGTCTTCTTATTATGGGGGTAAAAGAAAACTATGATTCAGGAGGCACATTTATATCAACTCCCAACTCAATAGACTATATAAGATTACCCCATGTAGAGATGCTACTCGACAGATTGCCTTTTAGAATATCGATGCAGTACAAGGAGGGATATAGCAAACCTAGCCACCAGAGAAGTTATATTTAGAGAAAAGAACCTTTGTACATAGGCATAATGGGTGAAGCAATAACTTACTACACAAAAACATTTGGAATTCCTTAGCTGCTCTAACTTTGTCTTATAGATCACATCCCATGCCATTGGATGAAAGGAGCGTACCACTATGACGTCCCCATATAAAGTAGTGCATAGAACAATCGAACCATGCTAAAAAAACTTTTAGGTAGTGTTTGATAGAAAAATATTATCCATGGATAAGTGTATGGGATAGAGTTTGTTCCCTGGCTATTCCTAGGGATATCTCTTGGCTATCCCATTGATCATATCAAATGCAAAAAGGTAAATCCATAGGATAACTTTTTTTTTACTCTTATTTGGAGGGATAACCAGCTATTCCTGCATTTTCTAGGGAATAAATTGAGGGGATATCCCAGGTTAACCATGGTTAACCATGAATTATCCCTTTGGTTAACTTTATTTCCAGCTATCCCTTATAGTTATGGCTTTTAGGAATAAGAGGGGATATCCCTAACTTTATTCCCAGCTATCCCTTATAGTTATGGCTTTTGGGAATAAGAGGGATATCAGGGGATATCCCCTCTTATCCCATATTTCAAACACTACCTTAGGAACTATTGCATTTGGTACTAAACGAATGGAGATAAAAGCCAGTTTTGATCTAATGAATAGCGCCTTTCTCGAAAAGGATGGATATCTTTATTTCCAAGCTTGCAATTAGTCCAAATTCCTATCTTTCAAAAATTGAACCTCAACTTTCTTCAACTTTGAACCAGTAAGAGATATATCCAAATAATGCTCCAGCTGATCTACAAGTCGTATATGCAGTACTTGAACCAATTCTCTAGCTTTAAACCACCAAACACTAATTTGGTAGGGCTTAATTTAAAATTGGCTTTAAGCTTGAACTAGGTCTGGATACTACTGGGAGTTCAGCTAGATCTAAACAGAATTTTGATTCGCTCATGCAATTAAGTTTCGTTGCTTGGAGGGAAAGAGTTTTCTCTTTAACAAGTTACTGCTAAGGATCTTAGGATCCATGATAGATAGATGATGGCATTTATATGGACTCTGCCAATCAGTTTAGGGATCATAATAAAATAAAAGTGCATGTCACCTATTTTTGAGGAAGCTTCATTCTTTTCTTCCAACCATCTCAGATTTAGATAGAGTATAAGTATGTGTACAAAGAAGAAAATTAGATTGCCAATTATTTGGCCAATTAGGTTGCATCTCATCAAGAGCAGAGGCTTTGGGTTTCTGATATCTTTTCTACTCTAATTCAGTTGGTTAATGCTGGTGCTCAAGAAGTTTTATTTTTTAGGCCATAGACACTTTATTGTTGTTGTTAAAAAAAAATAAAAGTGCATATAATTAATTAGCATGGTTTGTGATGGGGCCAATAAACCCCATGCATGGGTGATAGTGATTGCACCGGATCGGACCTCCTGTCGGCCATCCAGGTCAGACCCCCAACTCCGGGTCGGACCTTCACTCGGCCCTCAGAGTCGGCCTTTTTTACTTGGCCTCCAGAGCCGGCTCCTTCTACTCGCTCTCAAAGTCAGCCTCTTCTACTCAGCCCTTGGAGTTGGCTTTTTTTACTCGGCCTTCGGAGCCGGCCCCTTTCACTCGGCCTTCGAAGTCGGCCTTTTCTATCCGGCCTCCGAAGTTGGCCTTTTCTATCCGGCCATCAATATCGACCCCTTCTACTCAACCACCCAGGTCAGACTCCTAGTCGGCCATTCCTAGTCAGCTACCCAAGATAGACTCCCAACTAAGCTCGTGAAGCCCCTCGATCCTGGCAACCTCAATCGAAGCCTGATGGCCAAGATCTTCGGCGCCAAAGGCGCCCCCGACGTTGCGCCGAAGACGTTGGGATGGAGCCAACCAGTCGGAATCTTCTGATCGTCGCTACTACGACTAGATCCAACGCTCAGATCCCGAACTTAGTTCCCTCCGCCGCTCCTCCGGATCATCGTGCAGGCCCACGACGATGCCCTTAGCACCACCAAGATGATAAGGAAGAACCGGAGTCATGCACAGGCATTTGACTTTTAAGAAGAGTTTCACCGATTCTGAAGCCGAGACTGACCACCAAAGAAATGTAGCACTCAGTCACATCGAGCACTGTTGGCCCAGATGGCAACCCAAAGGGGGGGTGAATTGGGTGCTTTAAAAATTTTAACACTTTAAAGCTATGTGCCTGATTTGAAAGTGGTTAAGTGCAATGAATAGATAAATGCTAAGCACAAATAAATAAGATAGAGAGAGACAAAGCACGACAAACACAAAGATTTTATAGTGGTTCGGTGTATCCAACACCTACGTCCACTCCCAAGCTTCACTTGGGTCCACACTATAATCCACTTGATTATAGTCGAGTTGTTTTACAAGCTCACAACTCAAACTTGTTGTTTTCTCGGGGTCACAATGAACCCAGCCGGTTTTTCGGGCTCACCAGCACAAAACCCAACCACAAGCTAACCTTAGCTTGTCCCGAGGTATACTACCTCCACTAATTCAATCCCCTGATTGAATTAGTAAACAACAATTTGAAAATAATGTTTACAATACAAGACAGCTCCTTAAGTGAGCAAATATGCAATTAAATAAACAAGGGTAAGAAAAGCATGTTTGAAGCGAATTTGATTTGAGCTTTTCTTTTTTCTTCTTTTCCTCTTCTCCTTTGAAATGTTGAATCAGGCCTCAGCTCAGATTCTTCACAAAAATTGTAGTTGAGAAGTTGGGGAAAATGGCTTTTGCTTTCTTTTTCTTCACTTGAAAAATCCTTCGATTTTGAACTTGAATGCTTTGGATTTCTCTTTGGACTCTCTTGGATTGGTTGATGTAAGCTCTGAGTCTTTCCTTTTGATTTCTCTCTCAAGATTTTTGGATTTTTCAAAATATTTTTTTTTTTCTATTTCCTCTCCTTTTTCAAACGACGGTTCCCCCTTTTTATAGATCCCTTAATCCAAGATTAGGTAGAAAAAAATAGCCATTGCAGAGTAGTTGGATTGCTTCTACACAAAAAAAAAAGCCGTTAGAGATTAGGTGAAAAATATTACCGTTGGAGTCCGTTCTGACATTTGAAAAATCCATTCCTGACAGGTTGGAGTCGGCTCCAACTTTTCAGGTGTCGGCTCCAAATCGGGGTGTCCAAAATAGTAATATGAAGTTCGTTGAGGAGTCGGCTCCGAAAAAGTTAAGTATAGCTCGGCGCTATCGGGAGTCGGCTCCGAAATTCCAAGGTGTCGACTCTAACTTTGTTCAAAAAACATGCTCTCTGTTCTCAGGTTAGAGTCGGCTCCAGAAACTTAGGTGTCGGCTTCGGAAACAGATGTAGAAATCACTTCTCTGTATCTTAGGTTGGAGTCAGCTCTGAAACTCTAGGTGTCAACTCCGGACCATGCCAAAAATGTAGAAAGGTTCTGATACGCCTGGGGTCGGCTCCTGACTTTGGGTGTCGACTCTAAGTTCTGAACTTACATATTTTCTTTTGATTTTGATTCAAAACTCATTTCCTTACACCTTTTGACTGATTAAACATTTTTAATCCCTGAAACACTTATTAAATTTGTTAGAAACATAGTGAATATACTCATGTCTTTTGTTAATCATCAAAATCAATAATTGGGTCAACAATCTCCCCCTTTTTGATGATGACAAAAACATAGAGTATATGCATGATTAAACAATAAGAGTTGCAAATCAAATTTCTTAATTTTAAGTTCTCATAGTTAAGCTCCCCTGAATGAGGTAGCTCCCCCTATGATACTCAATTTAACATCTTCTCTCCCTTTATCATTAAGACTTAATGAGCATATCAAATTAAGTGCATTTAAAGCTTGATACTTATTAAACCTTGATACTCATTAATTAAGCTTATTTGTTCCAATGCATATACAATCTTCTTCCTCCTTTTTTGTAATCAACAAAAAGGTTTAGAAAAGATTCAAGTTTAAAAGAACAATCAAATTTCATTTCATCATCCAAAGTTCAACATTACATATGATAAAAGTAAACATTTTACATTAAAAAAAAACTTCATTTCATCAAACTTCATTAAAAGTAACTTCATTTCATCAAAAGAAATTTCATAACATCAAAAGAAATTACATCAAAAGTATCAAAATGCAGTATTTAATGATTTCTAAGAAGCCTTTGCAATTTTTCTATAATTTTTCCCATTCCTTCACTTTGAGTTCTTAAAAAATGTTCTCGAGATCATTCTTTAATGCTTCTGAAGAGGATCCAAGGATTGACTCAATTTTGTTTACTCTCTCATCCAAAGAATAAAACATTTCTCTTAAATTCATCAAACTATGTTGATTTCAGTTTTCATCTCTTCCTTGTGATTCAAAAGTAAGGATTTCAATTGTTCCATTTGAGTATCAAAAAAACTGGTAGAAGCTTGAACAAATGAACTTGAAACAGGTGCAGGAGCTGCTGAAGGTGCAGGGCTACTAGGTCCTGGCAAAATATGTCTCACAAAGGGTCCAGGTGCTGTAGCTCCAACATCAGTAGCTCTTTCATCCAAGAGACTTTTCCTTTCCCAAATTCCATCCTTCTTCACAAATCTCATTCTATGCACAATAGCTAAACTATAGTAATCGGTGTGCCTTAAATTCTTTTTGGGCTCATTTTCAGAAATAATAACACCCTGACTCTGAAATGCTAAAGTTAATATCATACCATAGGGTAAAGTAGATCTTTTCTTATTCCCGGCTTCAGCCATACCAGACCATCATACCAGCCAAATTAATTCATTGACCAGTCAAAACACTATCCATAATTACAATGTCTTGCTCTGAGACATACTCAAACCTGCGGTCTTGGGAAATAAAATCCTTCCACAGATATTATGAAGTAATCTCAACTCAAGAGGCAATTGGATTGCCCTAATTTCTTCAAATTCAGAAACTTCTCTTCCTAGCATCCTTGATAGAGCATTTGACCTTTCACTGTGAATGCTTCCAGCAAACCCAGTAACAGGAATCCCTAAAAGATTTCCTAAGATTTCTGAGGTTATATGAATCCTTTTCCCTCTTACTGAACTAACTATTCCTCTATCTCCTCTAGACAGATTGAAATAAAACTCCTTGACTAAGGCTGGATAAGTAGGTAAATCAAGGGAGCATACCTTATCCCAACCTAGTTCTATCAACTGTCGTCCAATGGTGAAACCTTCTTCCTCAAAGAAATGAAAGTCTACCTTCCTATCCATAGTGATGACTCGGCTTGCTAGAGTGTCGATTTGAGGTGAGGAAGGGCTTGGAGCAGCGCACGGAGTGGATGACGAGGAAGAGGATGAAGAACTTGGTGAAGGCTGCCTTGCCGGACGCCTCACTGTCCGTTTCCCGATCGTCACCGCTCCACCAAACACAGATCCCCTATTTGGGTGACATTGAGAGCTAAAAAGTGGTTAATTTAAGAGATTTTGGGTTTTGGGAAGAGTTGGAGAGAGTTTGGAGGGGTTAGGAGTCGATTGAAATGAACGAGGAGTCGGCTCTGCCCTAGATAAGTCAACCTGGGACCACTTGGAGTCGACTCCCGCAAAGCGAGGTGTCGGCTCCAAGTCGCTAACACAGTCAGCGCTCGAACTGGAGTCGGCTCCGCTAAGGCGGGTGTCAGCTCTAAGGTCTCAGACCGTGAGCGACACATACAAGGTATCGACTCCACAAATTGAGGTGTCGACTCCACTGACAGTTTTAGAAAAATAGAGTTTCAAACGTCCGAAACTTGTCAAAATAAAATCAATAAATTTTGGATAAAATCTTTGGAATGTAGAGAATCAAATTGTTCAAATGTCTAGATAAATTGTCCTTAAAATCATGAGAGAAATTTCAAGAAATTGATTGAATTCTAGATAATCATTCCTTAGGGGTTTCAAAATCATTCCAAATGGTCACAAATCCCTAACTCTCCTCTAAGATAACAAAATCTTTCTTCACTCAAGGGTTTTGTAAATATGTCAGCTAATTGTTCTTCAGTACAAACATAATCAAGACAAATCACCATTAGCTACATGTTCTCTAATAAAGTGATATCTAATTTCAATATGTTTAGTTCTTGAATGTTGTATAGGATTTTTAGTTAAGTTTATTGCACTTGTATTATCACATTTAATAGGAGTTTTATCAAGTGTTATGCCATAATCTTCAAGTTGTCACTTAATCCAAAGGATTTGAGCACAACTTCCAGCTGCAACATATTCAGCTTCAGCAGTAGATAATGCAACCAAATTTTATTTTTTGCTAAACCAAGAGATTAAGTTACTTCCTAAAAATTGACATGCACCACTCGTACTCTTTCTATCTAATTTACAACCAGCATAATCAGAATCAGAATAAGCAATCAAATTTATTGTTGAGTCTCTAGAATACCATAATCCTACATTTTTAGTTCCACTTAGATATCTTAGTATTCTTTTTTAGTAATTAAATAAGATTCTTTAGGCTCAGATTGAAATCTAGCACATAGACAAACGGCAAACATGATATCAGGTCTACTTGCAGTTAGGTAAAGTAAGATCCGATCATACCTCTATAATGCTTTTGATCAACTTTCTTACCATCTTCATCTTTATCAATTTGCATGAAGGACTCATAGGTGTTCCAAGGGGTTTGATTGATTCCATTCCAAATTTCTTGAGAATTTCCTTTGTGTACTTTGTTTGGTTGATGAAAATCCCTCTTTGCTTTGTTTGATTTGTAGTCCTAGGAAGAAATTGAGTTCTCCCATCATGCTCATTTCGAATTCACCCTGCATTAACTTAGCAAATTCTTGACACAAGAGATTGTTAGTAGCACCGAATACAATATCATCTACATATATTTGTACTACTAATAAATCTTTATCTTTTCTTTTCAAAAATAAGGTTTTATCAACATTTCCTCTAGAGAAATCATTTTCAATTAAAATTTGCTTAACCTATCATACCAAGCTCTAGGTGCCTGTTTTAAACCATATAGTGCTTTGTGTAATTTAAAAACATGACTTGAAAATTTATGATCTTCAAAACCAGATGGTTGTTCTACAAAAACTTCTTCATTTATAAAACATTTAAAAATGCGCTCTTAACATCCATTTGAAATAAATTGATTCATATGACATGCAAATGCAAGTAATAATCTAATTGCTTCTAATCTAGCTACAGGTGCAAAAGTTTCATCAAAATCAATTCCTTCTTCTTGATTATATCCTTTTGCAACTAATCTAGCTTTATTTCTAATTACTATGCCATTTTCATCTAATTTATTTCTAAATACCCATTTAGATCCTATAACTAAGTGACCTTTAGGTCTATCAACTAAGGACCATACATTATTCCTAGTAAATTGATTTAATTCTCTTGCATCACTAACATCCAATTACAATCTTTTTCAGTTTCTTCAATAGTTTTAGGTTCAATTTGAGATACAAATGCAAGATGATTATTGATATTTCTCATAGATGATCTAGTTCTTACACCTTGAGATGGATCACCAATAATCAATTCCTTTGGATGACCATAGGCATATCTCAATCTCTAGGAAGATCTATATCATTACGAGTAGTATCAATAACATCAACCCTAGAGAATCATCATCTTTAGCTTTTGTTCATGATCTGAAGATACATCTACATTTAATTTTTCAATACATCTTTCTAGCAAAATTATATCTTCCTCATCATCAATCTTTTCTGAACTTGATGCTAAAGATTCATCAAAAACTACATGAATGATTCTTCTACAATTAAGTTTTTCTTGTTAAATACTCTATAGGCTTTACTAGTTGTTGAATATCCTAAAATATGCCTTCATCAGATTTTGCATCAAATTTTTCAAGATTATCTTTACCATTATTATGAATGAAACATTTACAACCAAATGCATGAAAATAACTAATGTTTGGTTTCTATTATTCCATAATTCATAGGAGTTTTCTTAAGAATTGGCCTAATTAGGGCTCTATTAAGAATGTAACATGCCGTGTTTATAGCTTCTGCCCAAAAGTATTTTGGAAGGTTGTTTTCACATAGCATGGTACGGGCCATGTCCTCTAAAGTTCTATTCTTTCTTTCTACAACTCCGTTTTGTTGTGGTGTTTAGGTACAGAAAAATTATGATGAATGCCATGTTCAATGCAGAAATTTTTAAATAGTGATTTTCAAATTTGTGCCATGATGACTTCTAAGAGACACTATGGTGTCATTTTTCTCATTAGTGACTTTATTGAAGAACTTCATGAATATAGGGAAAGTCTCATCCTTATGAGCCAAAAACAATACCCAAGTGAATCTAGAATAACATCTACTATCACAAGACCATATTTCTTTCCTCCTAGACTAGTGGTTCTAGTAGGTCCAAAAAGGTCCATGTGAAGTAGCTCTAGTGGCCTAGAAGTGGAAACAATATTTTTAGATTTGAAAGAGTTTCTAGTTTGTTTTCCAAATTGACATGCATCACAAATTATGTTATTTTCAAAATCTAACTTTGGAAGACCTTTAACTAAATCCATTCTAATTAATTTTGAAATTAGGTGTGTGCTTGCGTACCTAATCTACGATGTCATAGCCATCCAATCTCATTCACATTAGCATTATCAGCAACTAGGCAATGATTACTAGTAGACAGATTGTCTAAATCAATTAAGTATACATTGTCATTTCTATTACCAACAAATATAATGCTATTGTCTATGGGATTAGAAACAGTGCAAATGAAAGCTTCAAATGAAACTTTGAAACCTTTATCACATAATTGGCTAATGCTAATTAAATTATGTTTTAAGCCATCTACATATAAAATTTTCTATAAAAGTGGAGGGAGTTATTTGAATTTTACCAAATCCCATAATTTGGCCTTTACCATTGTCTCCAAATATAACAACTCCTCCTCTTTTATCTTCAAGGGTGATGAATTGATCCTTGTCATCCGTCATATGCCTTGAGCAGCCACTATCAAGATACCACTTACATTTTGATCTTTTGGCCGCAAGATACTCCTGCAAAGTGATCAAATCTTATGTTTAGGTACCCAAGCTTTCTTGGGTCCTTTATGGTTAGTAGCAATAAAGATTGTTCCTTTCGGAACCCATATTTTCTTTCCTTTAACACTTAAATTCTTATTAATTTTTCTAAACTTGCATTCATAGGCTTTATGTCCTTTCTTGTTATAGCAATAACATGAAACATCATTTTTATCTTGTTTCTTTATAAAGAAATTTTTAATAAACTTTTATTTCTTGTTAGGCCTATAACCTAATCCAGCTTTATCAAATACAGCTCTTTGATTACTCAATAGCAAATTAAGTTTTTCATAGCTATATGTAAATTTATCAACTATATTTTTATATTTATCAACTTCTTTTTTAAGCAAACATTTTCATTAGAAATTGATTCTTTTTCTTTTAACAAATTCTTATTTTAGATTTCAGTTCTTCAACTTCATGAGTTAGTTTATCTTTTTCTTTGACAAGATTTAGTTATCATTCTCAAAGATTTGCTTTTCTTTTTAAAACTTTAAAATCACTAACTATTCGTTAAATGCATCAAACAATTCTTCAAATGTAAAGTCATGAGTTTCAGTGCTACCTCATCATCTTCTTTTGCCATGAAGCAAATGTTTGCAACTTCCTTTTGTTCTTCCTCGGAAGAGGATTCTTCGCTATCACTCCATGTTGCAACATAAGCCTTTTCTTCTTTTTGTAGGCTTTCTTCAATTGAGGACAGTCATATCTAAAGTGCCACGGTTTCTTACATTCATAACATATGAGGGGGTCTTTTCTTTGTCCTTGTCCTTCTCTTTTTCTTTTTCACCTTCATTTTTGTTCTATACTTTTTCTTGTGGAAAGGTCTCCTTCTTTGCATAAATTTTCTGAACTTCTTTGCAAGAAGGGCTATCTCATCATCTTCCTCTTCTTCCTCACTGCTGCTTGTTTCTTTTCTGCAGCTTTAAGGGTAATCGTTCTCTTCTTTTTGATTCTTCCTCTTGATGCTGCTTCATTGTCAGCTCATGGGTCATCAATGATCCAAGTAGCTCCTCCAAAGGTAAGGTATTGAGGTCATTGGCTTCTTGGATTGCAGTCACCTTCGCTTCCCATGATCTTGAAGAGACCTAAGAATTTTACGCATCAAATCAGAATTAGTATAGGTCTTACCAAGACTTTTAGACCATTTACAATATCAGTAAATCTAGTGTACATGCATGTGATAGTTTCATTTTGTTCCATGCTAAACAATTCATATTTGTGCACTAGAATATTAATTTTTGATTCTTTAACTTAATTAGTACCCTCATGGGTAACTTCTAGTCTATCCCAAATTTCTTTTGCGGAAATACATGTAGAAATTCTATTAAATTCATTAACATCTAAAGAACAATATAAAATATTCATGGCTTTTGCATTAAGCTGAGCCATTTTTCTATCGTTCTCATTCCAATCCCTTTCGGGTTTAGGAACTATTGAACCATTGCAATGTGTGTGGGTGTGCTAGGTCCATTAGTGATTACACTCCATAGTTCATAATCTAAAGCTTGAATAAAAATTCATTATGGCTTTCCAATAAGAATAATTTGAACCATTAAATAAAGAGGTCTATTAGTGGATTGACCTTCAGCAAATAAAGATCCAGCTTGAGCTGCCATTTGGATCTTTAACTCTTGATCGTTGGATCAAACTGAGAATGAGCACAAGCTCTGATACCAATTGTTGGCCCAGATGGCAACCCAAGAGGGGGAGGTGAATTGGGTTCTTTAAAAATTTAACACTTTAAAGCTATGTGCCTGATTTGAAAGTGGTTGAGTGCAATGAATAGATAAATGCTAAGCACAAATAAATGAGATAGAGAGAGAGACAAAGCACGACAAACACAAAGATTTTATAGTGGTTCGGTGTATCCAACACCTACGTCCACTCTCAAGCTTCACTTGGGTCCACACTATAATCCACTTGATTACAGTCGAGTTGTTTTACAAGCTCACAACTCAAACTTGTTGTTTTTCCAGGGTCACAACGAACCCAGCCGGTTTTTTCAGGCTCACCAGCACAAAACCCAACCACAAGGTAACCTTAGCTTATCCCAAGGTATACTACCTCCACTAATTCAATCCCCTGATTGAATTAGTAAACAAAATTTGAAAATAATGTTTACAATACAAGACAGCTCCTTAAGTGAGCAAATATGCAATTAAATAAACAAGGGTAAGAAAAGCTGTTTGAAGTGAATTTGATTTGAGCTTTTCTTCTTTCTTCTTTTCTCTTGTCCTTTGAAATGTTGAATCAGGCTCAGCTCAGATTCTTCACAAAAATTACAGTTGAAAGTTAGAGAAAAACAGGGCTTTTGCTTTCTTTTTCTTCACTTGAAAAATCCTTCGATTTTGAACTTGAATGCTTTGGATTTTCTTTGGACTCTCTTGGATTGGTTGATGTAAGCTCTGAGTCTTTCCTTCTCTCTCAAATTTTTGGATTTTTCAAAATATTTCCCTCTTTTTCCTTTCCTTTTTCAAACGGACGGTTCCCCCTTTTTATAGATCCCTTAATCCAAGATTAGGTGGAAAAAAATAGCCGTTGCAGAGTAGTTGGATTTCTTCTACACACAAAGAAAAATAGCCATTGGAGATTAGGTGGAAAAATATGACCGTTGGAGTCCGTTCTGACATTTAAAAAATCCATTTTTGAAAGTTGGAGTTGGCTCCAACTTTTCAGGTGTCGGCTCCAAATCGGGGTGTCCAAAAATAGTAATAAGAAGTTCGTTGAGGAGTTGGCTCCGAAAAAGTTAAGTGTCGGCTCGGTGCTATTGGGAGTCGGCTCTGGAATTCTAAGGTGTCGACTCTAACTTTATCCAAAAAATATGCTCTCTCTTCTCAGGTTAGAGTCGGCTCCAGAAACTTAGGTGTCGGCTCCTCAACTTTAGGTGTCGGCTCCGAAACTGATGCAAAACCACTTCTCTGTATCTTAGGTTGGAGTCGGCTCCAAAACTCTAGGTGTCGACTCCGAACCGTGCCGAAATGTAGAAAGGTTCTGATGCCCTGGGATCGTCTCCTGCTGTTTGGGTGTCGACTCTAAGTTCTGAACTTACATATTTTCTTTTCAATTTTGATTCAAAACTCATTTCCTTACACCTTTTGACTGATTAAACATTTTTAATTCCTAAAACACTTATTAAATTTGTTAGAAACATAGTAAATATACTCATGTCTTTTGTTAATCATCAAAATCAATAAATGGGTCAACAAGCACCATTGGCTCACCAGGATGAGGCATGTCCAACGTTTATGTTCTCCAACTTTTTGAAGAGATCGAGGCTTTTGGGACCTAGCTAGCAGTGTTTTGAAAATATGATCGGACGGCTGATTCAATCGATCCATCAGAATCGATTATTAGTTCGATCTGATTTTATTATTAAAGTTAACTGTTATATGATCCAATAAAAATCAAAAAAAATTATTGAATCGATCGGGTTTCGAACCGATACAATCTGATTTTTAATTTTTTTATTTGAATTGATATTTATATTTTTTTTTTATATTATTAAATTAAAAATTATTATAATTATCTAATTCGATCAAATTGATTTATCCGATCGAATCGGTTGATCCATAACCCAAATATTAAGTCGATTCATTGTTCGGTCCAGTTTTCAAAACATTGCTAGCTGGTGATGGTGGAGGGGGCCTTGTTGTAAGTTGTCAAAGGTGGTGAGATGACCCGTGGAGGGGATGAGCTATGGCACCACAAATGATGGGACTAATACCGATCCTAGAGGTGCCGGCATGACCTCTAAGCCTGCAAGGATTAACATCCCAGGGTTTGACCATGGACTCCCCAACTTCCATAGTTCCACCATGGATGACGGCAACTCTTCGTCCTCCTTCTCTGAGGGCATTGTCGAAACAGATCCGTTGGAGGCATCGCCGGTGACCATCTACGACTACTCCGTCAACTTGCTGCAACGTGCCCATCGTGATGTAATCCCGGGAGGGCCAAGCCCATGCTAGAGCACAGGCTGTATTGGGCCCATGATCCATATATTCAGCCCATTAGACTGAAAGGGGTGTGCGTTATTTTTCCTAGACCCTTTTTTCTCTCTTTGATTTTTTTTTTTTTTTTGGTAGGGGCAGCCGTCAAGAGAGCCGTGGGAGTTTTTTTTCAGCCAAGAGAGCCATGGGGTTATTTTCTCCTAGGTGACATGAGGCGTGGGAGAGAGAAGGACATCTTCACGCGTGAAGGAGACGGCTGGCTGGCGCTTGGCTACGTGGGAGAACTTTCTCTCTAGAATTACGTGAAGGTGCCGTAGAAAAAAATAAGAAAAAGAAGAAAGAAAAAAAAAAAAAGGAGATAATGCAGGAGATCATATTTTTTGATGACGTAATCCTTATATCCCTATTATTCTCTTGTGATTATTTTTCAAGTCCATGCAAGGGACTTTAAGACTTGAATATTTATTATTTTATAGTGGATCTTTTTCTCTGGCTTGCTCATGATTTTTTTCCTTTATCTTGGAGGATTTTCCACGTAAATCTTGGTGTTTCTGTGTGATTGTGTGGTTGTGCATTTTATTTATTATTCCACTGCTTATTACGGCCCACTAGTATTTGTTCGCATACGGATTCTTTCCTATCAACTGGTATCAGAGCTTGGTTCAGTCTTGAATATTTTTTTGTGTGCGAGCATGGAGGTCGGTAATGTTTCCCGCATGATCAGTTTGAATGGAAACAATTGGATAATATGGAAACCAAGGATGGAAGACCTCTTGTATTGCGAGGATCTATATGGACCTTTGGAAGGGGTCAAAGCAAAGCTCGTTACAATGACAGATGATGCTTGGATCATATTAGATTGGAAAGCAGTTAGTTTTATTCAGTAGTGGTTGGATGATAGTGTCTTTCACCATTCTTTCACTGAGACTTCTACAAACTCTCTTTGGAAAAAGTTAGAAAATCTCTATGAGAAAAAAAAATAGCAGGCAACAAGGCTTTCTTGATCAGAAAACTTCTGAATCTGAAATATAAAGATGGCGCTTCTGTTGCTGAGCACTTGAATGAAATGCAGAGTATTACTAAGTAGTTATCCTCTATGAAATGTCTCTTGATGATGAGTTGCAGGCATTGTTACTTCTTAGTTCATTGCCAGAAAGTTGAGAGATACTGGTAGTTTCCCTCAGTAATTCTACACCAGACGGTGTTGTCACCATGAGTCAAGTAACAGGCAGTTTGTTGAATGAGGAGTTGAGGAGGAAGAATTCAGCAACTTCTCGGATTGATTCACAGGCACTTATCTTGGAGAATAGAGGACGGTCAAAGTCTAGAAATAGAGACAATTCATACAAGGGTAGAAGCAAATCAAGGTCAAGAAAAGATATTACTTGCTACAACTATGGTGAGAAAGGGCACTACAAGAATCAGTGTAAGAAGCCTAAGAAGAGCAAGACAAAAAGAAAAGAAGTGAGGATACAGAATCAAAGAAGAATATCACAGCTACAAGACAAAGTGATGATTATTTGATTTTATCTACTTCTGATGGTATCTTCTCATGTGAGTGTCAGAATCATGAGTGGGTGATTGATACTGGTACTTCTTATCATGCTACACCACGTAGGGAGTTTTTTACCTATAAGACTAAAAATTTTGGTGTTGTCAAGATGAAAAATCAAGGCATAGCACACATCATTGATGGATGACATCCACATGAAGACCAACCTTGGTTGTAAGTTGATGCTCAAGGATGTAAGGTATGTGGCTGACTTGAGGCTAAATTTAATCTCAGTTGGAAGACTTGATGATGAAGACTTTGATAGCAGATTTCACAAAAAGCAATGGAAGCTCAGTAAAGGTTTACTTATTGTAGCCAATGGAAGAAATGTCACACTTTGTACAGGTTGCAGGCTAAAGCTTATGGTGAACAGTTGAATGCTACAGAGAAAGACTTCATCATGGAGTTATGGCATAAACGATTGGAACACATGAGTGAGAAGGTGCTGCAAGTTTTTTCCAAGGAAGAAGTTCTACCAGACTTCAAAGGGTTACATCTGAATTCATGTGTTGATTGTTTGGTTGGCAAGCAACATAGAGTTTCTTTTGCTAGTCCTGCTTTGTCTAGAAAATGCATGTCTTGGATTGTGTCTATACAGATGTTTATGGTCCTCTGAGGACAAAAACTCATGGTGGATCTGTTAATGTTTCAGGTATCAGTGGTGCACTTTATTTTGTAACTTTTATAGATAATTTTTTTAGAAAAGTTTGGGCCTATGGTTTGAAGATCAAAGATCAGGTTATTAATGTCTTCAAAGAGTTTCATGCCAGAGTTGAAAGAGAGACAGAAAAGAAATTAAAATGCATAAGGTCAGATAATGGTGGTGAGTACACAGGGTCATTTGATGATTATTGCAAGTCACATGACATTCAGCATGAGATAACAGTTCCTGGTACTCCTCAGCATAATGCAATTATAGAGAGGATGAACCACACAATCATGAAAAAGATCAGATGTATGCTTTCACAATCAAGTTACCTAAAAGATTTTGGGATGAGGCATTGAAGACAGTAGTCGATGTAATAAACTTGTCACCATGTACAGCTCTAGATGGTGATGTTGCAGAGCGTGTATGGTCAAGGAAAGATATCTCTTACAGTCACTTGAGAGTATTTGGTTGCCATGCATTTGCACATGTTCCGGACATTGAGAGGTCCAAGCTGGATGGTAAGACAAAAGAATATGCTTTGCTTGGTTACTCACATGATGAGTTTGGTTATAAACTTTGGGATCCAGAAAGGCAGAAGGTGTTTAGAAGCAGAGATGTGGTATTTTTTGAAGATCAAACACTTCAAGACTTTAAGAAGGAGGTGCCAATCAAGTCTTCTGCAGAAGGATTAACAGACTGTGACCCAGTTATACCTCCAGTATATCAGGGTGATGGGAAGATGTGCAAGAAAATAGTGCAGGAGCATATGTTAACTCACCTTTAGGACATGTTAAGCAGGAAAGAGATCAGGAGCAACCTCCTATAAAGCTTCAGCTGAGAAGATCTGCCAGACAACATTAACCTTCCAAAAAGTATTCTATAGATGAATATATAATGCTTACTGATGAAGGTGGACCAGAATGTTACCAGGAGGCAGTTAAAAGTGAGCAGAAAAAAGAGTGGTCCTTAACTATGCAGGAAAAAATGGATGCTTTGCAGAAGAACCACACATATGATTTAGTGAAACTACTAAAAAGAAGGAAGGCTTTAAAGAACAAGTGGTTTTCAGGTTAAAGACTCAACAACAGTGTTTTTAACCAAGGTACAAGGCCAAATTGGTTATGAAAGGCTTTGATCAATAGAAAGGTATTGACTTTGAAGAGATTTTCTTCTGTTAAAATGTTTTCAATTCGTGTTGCTCTAGGAATTGCTGCTAGTCTAGACTTGGAGGTTGAGCAATTAGATGTGAAGATAGCTTTTCTTCATGGTATTTGGAGCAACCATAAGGCTTCAAAGTCAATGATAAAGAAAATCTTATCTGTAGATTGAAAAAAAAAGCTTGTATGGGCTGAAGCAAGCTCCAAGCCAGTGGTACAAGAAATTTGATTCATTTATGGCTAAAAATGAATACAAAAGAATGGCTTCAGATCATTGTGTGTATATCAAATGGTTTGATGAGGATTTTGTCATACTCTTACTTTATATTGATGACATGCTTATCCTTGGAAAAGATATGTCTATGATTGATAGGTTGAAGAAGGAGCTGAGCAAGTCATTTGCAATGAAGGATATGGGACCAGTAAAGCAAATACTGGGCATGTAGATTTTCCATGATAGAAGAACCAAGAAAATATGGTTGTCACAAAAAAGTACATTGAGAAGGTATTGGATAGGTTTAGTATGAGCAATGCAAAGCCAGTTGGTTCTTCTCTTGCAGGTCACTTCAGGTTATACTTAGAGCAGAATCCTTCAAGTGATGAGGAGAAGGAAAAAATGAAGAAGGTTCCTTACGCTTCAGTCATCGAAAGTTTGATGTACGCAATGGTATATATGAGGCCAGACATTGCATATGCAGTGGGTGTTGCTAGCAGATTTCTTGCAAATCCAGAGAAAGAGCATTGGACAGCAATGAAGTGAATCTTCAGATATGTCAAAGGAAGCTCCAAAGTTTGTTTAAGCTTTGGGGGTGGTCCACCTGTGCTGATTGGCTACACAGATGCAGATATGGCGAGAGATATTGATACAAAGAAGTTCACATCATGTTTCATACTTACTTTTGCAGGGGGAGCTGTGTCATGGCAATCCAAATTGCAAAGGTGTATAGCTCTCTCCATCATAGAGGCAGAATATATTGCTGCTAACGAGGTCTGTAAGGAGATGTTGTGGATGAAAGAATTCTTACATGAATTAGGGCTGAAATAGAAAAATTATGCGGTACATTATGACAGCCAGAGCGCCATCCACTTGTGCAAGAACCCAACTTTTTATTCCAAGTCAAAGCATATAGATGTTAGATACCACTGGATTTGAAATGTGTTTGAAGAGAAGCAGTTGCAGCTTCAAAAAATTCACACAGATAAAAATGGGGCAGACATGTTAACAAAGATCCTGTCAAAAAAAGGTAAGAGATGTGCCGACAACTGATCGACATGATTTCACACTAAGGAACCATGAGACAGCCTCCCTTATAGGCTAAAAGGAGAGGTTGTTGGGCCCATAGCCCATATATTCAGCCCATTAGGGCTGAAAGGGGTGTGCATTAATTTTCTAGTTCCTTTTTTCTTTCTTTGGTTTTTTTCTGGTAGGGGCAGCCGTCAAGAGAGCCATAGGAGTTTTTTTTCAGCAAAGAGAGCCATGTGAGTTATTTTCTTCTGGATGATGTGAGGCATGGGAGAGAGAAGGATGTCTTCATGCGTGAAGGAGATAGCTGGCTGGCGCTTGGCTACGTGGGAGGACTTTTGCTTCAGAAATCATGTGAAGGTGTTGCAGAAGAAAAATAAGAAAAGAAGAAGAAGAGAAGGGAAGAAAATAAGGAGATAATATAGGAGATCATATTTTTTTGTGATGTAATCCTTATATCCCTATTATTCTCTTGTGATTGTTTCTCAAGTCCAAGCAAGAGACTTTGAGACTTAAATATTTATTATTTTATAGTGGATCTTCTTCTCTGGCTTGCCCGTGATTTTTTTCCTTTATCTTGGAGGGATTTTTTACGTAAATTTTGGTGTTTCTATGTGATTATGTGGTTGTGCATGTTATTTATTATTCTGCTGCTTATTACAGCCTGCTAGTATTTGTTTGCATACTATTATTTTCTATCAAGATTGCCCAGGTAGGACCCGACTCAGCCATCCAGTCTGCTACCCTACATTTTTTGGACTCTCTTCCTGGCACAAAGCCTCGGCTGTCATCTCTCTTTCCAAGCTAATAGCCCACTATACCATTATTCACCAAGGTGGTGACCAGATCCAATCCATGCAGCAAATTAATATACGTGATGGACATGACAACATGGAAAGTAAGAGACGAGGGGACTCTTGCATGGACCCCGTTCTGGCTCTTCCTTGTCTTGGGGATCATACTTCCATTCAAGCTCTACGAGATGAACTTCACTCGGCCACCTAGGTTGTACCCTCCAGCTGACTTTTCGAATAGGACTCGACTTGGTCATTCAGGCTGCGCCTCGAGCTACCCTCCATGATTCTAAGTCAGTCTTAGCAACCACCCAGACGGTGCCCCAGCGGCCATCAGAGTAGGACTCATTATGGAGCTCACGTGCCTGGCTCCTGTACTCCACCACTCACTACTATACGCACGTCTCCCCACGATCTAGAACTGGACAACAAATGCTACGATGTGGGAAACATGTCTAAAGAACGTCGTAACGGCCGCTCATGTCCTGTAAGCCTGCAGCAACCATCCAAATCTGGCCCACCAACTTTGCTACAGCCACCCACATCTGACGAAATCTGGCCTACCAACTCTGACATGCCATGAGAGAAGCAAACCTTGTTGTCCTTACCGTAATCGTGCATGCTCTAACAATTAAGTTCTGCTACAAGCCACATTCTAGTGTCCAGTCACACTACATGCTTCAAACTTTTATAAAATGGGTAAGAAAAACCCTCGATTAGGTAAACTAACGATGCTCAAACACACACTCACACAGAGTACTGCTCTAAGTCTCTTAAGCTTTCTTCAAGCTCACGATTGTTGCCTAGTGCACTAACTTGAGCATCGAAGGATTTTCGTCAAAATTTTTAATCCTCAAAACTTTTGCAAGATCCCAACTAAAGCAGAGACTACCAAAAGATTTCAGGCTCACCAAAGAAGACGATCGAAGGCTTGCGGACAATTGAGAAAGGTAATCAGACGTCAACAGTTTGCATGTAAAAATTAAGTAGCCAACATTTAGAAGGTTGCATTCAATCTGTATCTATGTGCTATATATGATTTTTTGCTATTATTTTAAATTCAAGTCAATATTACATGATGCTTTTTGCTTTTTTTATCATGCATTATGTGAATGATGCTATAAATAATAAAAAATTTAAAGACAAAAAGGTTTTGAGTAAGATTTTGAGAGCATTGAATAACATTCTTGGATAGTAAAATTAAAATTTAATTTAACAAAGATAAATTCTAAGAAAATTAGAATTTCTCATGATGGTTGTATTGTGATAATTCTTTCTTTAAAAGATAAAATTAAAAATAAGCATATAAAAGAAATGATAGGAGTAGCTCCAATTAAAGATAAAATGAGAAAAAATTAATTATGATGGTTTGGACATATACAACGTATACCTTTAGATGCTTTAGTTAGAAAGAATGATCTTTTAATAATCTATGGTAAGGATAGAGAAAGTGATAGACCTAAACTAACATGGATAAAATAATTAAAAAAATATAACTATTGTTATTTGAATATCGACTTGGTCCTAAATAGTTGAAAAAAAAAGGCTTAGATGAGTTTAGTTGAGTTGAGGGTTGTATTGTGATAATGAGTTTTTTTAAAATTTTTATACAATTTATTATAAAATAATTATTATTTAAAAATGATTAAACATTATTAGTTAGTAAAATTTAAAATATCCATCATATATTTAGATTTTTAGCTTAGATTTAAACTAGTTTTAGATTTGATTAAGGATCAATACTTTGGATCTACTTTGAACAAAGGCTTTCGGCCCAATCAAAATCAAATTAGATAATTATCACTACAAGAAATTTAAAATATTGCGACGCCAAAATGCGTCGCTATTGCGTCGCTATACCATGTTTAGCGACGCAATAGCGACGCAATGATGGCGTCGCTCAACTCCCCGTCGCAATACTCTTTTGTCGCAATTGCGTCGCAATATTGCGACGCAATTGCGACGCATAAAATGCGTCGCAATAATAAAAATTAAATTTTAAAAAAAATTAATTATTAAATATTGCGATGCAATTTATTGCGTCGCAATATTTAATAATTAATTTTTAAAAATTAAAAATTATTAATAAATATTGCGACGCATAAATTGCGTCGCAATATTTAAAATTAAATTAAAATAGAAAAATTTATTATTAAATATTGCGACCCAATTAATGCGTCGCAAGATTTAATAATAATTTTTTTGTTTTAAAATTAATTTTATTATTGCAACGCAATTTGATGCGTCGCAATATTTATTAACAATTTGTATTTTTAAAAATTAATTTTAAATATTGCGACGCAATTTGATGCGTCACAATATTTATTAATAATTTTTTAAAAAATTTAATTATTAAATATTGCGACGCATTTTTATGCATCGCAAGCGTCGAAAATTTTTTTTAAAAAATATTTAAATGATTAAAAATTAAAACGGTTAATAAATTTCGTTAAATCTAAATATTGATACAAACATTTTTCACTCAATCCAAACAATAATAAATTTCAAAAATAATTTATATATTAAAATTTTGAAGTTTTTACAACATAAAAAAAAAAAAAAATACATCAAGAATCTGAGCGATCACGTGGAGGCTGTGGAGGCTGTGAGGCTGAAGACTCTGCGACAAGCGCTAACCATATCCCGCAAATATGCATCTCATCTCGCATGTCTGCAATCTCCTGATCCCGGCCTCGCATACGATCCTCAAAATCCTGCTCGACCTCCTGGCGAACCTCCTCTGCAATAGATCTGCGAAGGTCTCTAAACGCTCGGGAGGAAGATCACAGCAGGAACTCGCGAGCTGGAGGCCTGATGGGGAAAAAATGTAGAAGCTCTAGTGCCCAGACCATAGACCCTGCGGTCTCGTGGCTGGGCACCAACAGCCTCCAAAAACACACGCCGACTCTCCTCTGCTGAGAGTTCGACGGGCGTCTCCCCATCAGTAGAGTCGACCTGCGATGCCTGGGAGCGAAGCTCCTCGACTCGTGTCTTGAAATTATGAAATCAACAATAAATGAGTTAATAAATTTCTGAAATAAAATTTTAGAAATTAAACAGATACTACATAAATCTAATTTCTTACCGCAACCTCCCGTGATCGCGTGTCGACCCAGGAACCGTCCCTCCTGGTGTGTGTCGCCCTGAATAGACGAAACTCACCAGGATCTCCGCCCTCCTGCTCAGACTATAACAATAAAAAAAATGATATTAATACAAATATTTGTAAATAACTAAAATAGTAATTAAAATATTTATGTTTTCTTACCATACGCCGTCTGTGCTCCTGAATCGAAATGGAGCCCGAAGTATGACGGGAGAGACCCGTGCCAGGACCGCCCTTCTCAGATCGGCGGTTCGTGCTGGCTGATGCGGACCTCCTGCGCCAGCCATCGGACTCCCAGGCCTGCTGCCACTCGTGCCAAATACCCTCTGGCACGTGCGCAGGACGCTGACCCGATGACCTCCAACGATGAAGCATGTCGGAGTATCGGCGTCGCGTCAGAGCCTCCCATGCTGCCCTAATGGCATCATGGCTGGCAGGATCCCACGTAAACTTTTTCTGCATTAAAATAAACAGTTAGTTTCTGAATTTATTAAGATTAAAGAATTTTATATCAGTGATAAATTGTATTTAATAAGTTTACCTGAAACTCAGAAAAATAAAACTCCCTCGTGGCTGGAGATACGTGGCGCCAATCGTAGCCACTGGGATCTGCACGCCTCTGAAATACGGCGCTGATGTGGCTGGATACATGATGCTGCTCAATGAATCTGTTAAAAAAATGCATGTTTATAAGTAATTGACTTAAAAACATAAACATATATTTTTAATTAGTATATACTTACATCCCCTGAGCATCAAGTCGAAGTACGGTGCGGCCGATGGTGGAAGAACTCTCGGAGGTATGTGCCGATCGGCTGGATGGTAATACTGCTGAGAGATCGAAGGCTGCGCCTCTGCTGGAGATCCAAACTCTCCATCTCCGACGCTCATGTGATCTGATGCGCAGGATCCTACGTCCTGCTCACTCCGTCTGTCGTCGGTAGATCTACCTCTGCCCCTCATACTGAAAATACTAAAGATTCACACAATTAAATTACGATTAATGATTGACTATGTAAAAATTTAACACTTATAAAAAAAGTTAAATTTTAAAAAACCTCTATGTTTAATCGGTGTCATTTGTTTCGTGAAATGTTGGTTCAACATCCGATGCCGTATCGGATTGCGAATCAGTTTCATTATCATCGGAAGGAAACCGAACATTTGCATCCGCAATTTCTTGGACATCACCATTTGGATCTCTAAGTGATGTTTCAGGAGCCCTTGTGTCGTCCTCAATTGCATGCATTTCCATCTCATCCTCTTGAAATGCAGGGCACTCGGCTGATTGACTTGATGAACTCTCCTCTAATACGATTGTTGAACGTGGGACGATTTTAGAAACGGCCCACCAATCTCGCTTGTCGTTGCGCAAACTTGGATATCCGCAGTAAAAGACTTGCTGAGCTTGGGATGCAAGGATGAATGGGTCATATTTCTGCAATCTTCGTCGATGGTTCACTTCAACCAAATTGTAGTCGTTATGAACCCTTTTGCCCACAGGAACTATCGGATCGAACCAATCACAACGAAACAATACGGTTCGTTTATAGGCCAACCGGGATATTCAACTTCAACCACCTCTACTAACTTTCCATAATAATCCTGCATATTTGCTCCAACACTTTCTCCTTTAACACACACGCCCCAGTTCTGCGTGCCTCTTGAAGCTGCTAATCGTTCAATCTGAAATTTGTACCCATTTACAAAATAGCCAGTAGAGGTTGTTACGGTCTTCAATGGCCATTGCGATAGACATTTAATGAAAATATTGTCGGTTGTCGACCATGGACCGTTGACCTATAAATTAATAAGCTATTGACATCCAATTCAAAAAATAAAGCCATTATCGAAATTGATTGAGTGATACTACTCACAAATTCATAAAACCAGTAAGCAAACTCCGTTTCTAATTTCTGCCCAATTGCAACTTGACTGATGTCGGGATTCATCTGTCGTTGTCTATCACAAAACATCCTTATGGGATGAAAAGGATGAAAACTATGTTAGAAATTAAATATTATGGTATATTATTATATAAATTTAAATTTTTAATTTAGCATTGAAGTATACACTTACTCAATATATGGATCGACTTCTCGACAGTTCATTAGGATGTAATAATGTGCTGCATTATACTCCATATCGCTAAGATTTCTTGACTTCTGCCCACCAAATGAACGGCCGATAGCTTTAAAAATTGATATTCTACCGTCATTAGCTTCTGCTTCGTCCACACATACGTCATCGTTACGACCATGATTTCGGCTCCTCGTGTGGACGTGACCCTCAAAGTAATGCGAGGCAAAAGCTGAAACTTCTTCGACCAAGTGTGCATTGCATATAGAACCTTCAACCCTTGCCTTATTACGCACATTATTTTTTAACTTCTTAAGATACCTATATGTAAAGTTGCAACAAAAAATTAACGAATTTTTCAAGCAATGAAATAATATTTGAAATGTCAACATATCTTAATGATGTATATATTTACCTCTCGAAAGGATACATCCAGCGATACTGCACGGGACCAGCTATGCTCGCTTCGTATGGCAAGTGAACCGGTAAATGCTCCATTGAGTCAAAAAAACTGGGAGGAAATATTCGCTCAAGCTTGCATAAAATAATTGGAATTTCCTCCTCAAGCCTTGCCATGGATGCAGAAGTAATGACTGCGGCAGATAACTCCTTGAAGAATAAGCTGAGCTCCGTAATTGCCTTCCAGACATGTTGCGGAAGCAACTCACGAAAAGCTATAGGTAATAACCGTTGCATGAAAACATGGCAGTCGTGACTCTTCATGCCGAACAACTTGAGCTTATGCATGTCCACACACCTACCGATATTTGAGGCATAACCATCTGGAAATTTTAACCCTCTAAGCCAGTTACATAAAACTTCTCGTGAATTTCTGTCAAGAGTGTAACAGGCTTTAGGATAGGTCCCATCGGCACTCCTTCTCAAATCACCTCTTCTGCAGTACTGATTAAGTTCTTCTCTTGACTTTGCAGTATCTTTTGTTTTTCCCGGGATGTTTAGCACCGTGTTAAATATGTTATCAAAGAAATTTTTCTCGATATGCATAACATCCAAGTTGTGCCGGATGAGATTTGTGCTCCAATAAGGCAAATCCCAAAATATACTTCGCTTCTTCCAGTTATGTTCTTTACATATACGGCCATTTATTCTATCTGCATCGGTTCCCATGCATACATCAACCCCAAATGCTCTATAGTATCAAATATATCCGTGCCGACCTAACCGGTTCGGCAAATTTTGTGACTGCTTTGTTCTTCCGGAAGGCGATCAAGTTACGCCTGTAAGGATGATTTGGGGGCAAGAACTTCCTATGGTTATCAAACCATGACTGCTTACCACTCTTCTGCAATGTAAATGCATCCGAATCATACATGCAATGAGGGCATGCCAGACGTCCAGCAGTGCTCCAACCAGACAACATTGCATATGCCGGAAATCACTTATTGTCCACATCAAAGCAGCTCCTCAT